>UCOL01002405.1:0-25907 GCA_900474335.1 Ormyrus nitidulus | reverse complement strand
ATTGGTGAAATTTATATATAGATATATCGAGCTATGCTAAATTGTGCACAATTAATATGTGCACAATTCTTATGTGCACAAATCACACGTTGCCTTCTGTAAAACAAGCCATTATTATCATACGAGTCTCGAATTCCTGAATCCTGGATGGATACTTATCTCGGCTTTTTATAGGTAATTTTGGCGCGAAACAATTACTAAAGCCATTCGCTAGGTGGCTTTTGTTCTCAATCCGGAAAAACCCAACCTAATCCGATCTTATAAGCATATATGCATGTATGCGTGCTGGGCTGCGCGCTAGAAGAAGAAAAACTATATTCGAGAAGATCGTGTGCTCTCCGTCCAAATTGGAAAAGGCCCATCCCGTAGTTCCTTCGACATCGACAGCAAGGCTGCAAGCTTGACCAAAATTCTCCCTTTCAGGCCTCAAAGCAGAGCATCAGTGAGCGCTGTGTGTGTCTTTCTCGCGGCGATATTCAATCGCGCGAATCCAAAGTATTAAAGCACAACGAGTTAATCAAGGTAAGCGCTAATGTTTCTCCTTCTCGTGGAATACCTAAAAGCTGCAGCAGCCGAAGGTCTGCCCGTTATGCGATGCGCGCGCATAGAGCTAATATATAGTTTAGGTGGCTCGCGATGCAGTGTCGAAGTTTTACCTTGCTCCAGCCGCGGCTCTGCGACAATAATAGACTTGGCTGGAACCTGCCGACCGACGTTCTCCCTCTCTGTCTGGCGGTTACGCGCGCGCCAGCCGATCAAATAAATAGGATCGAGGGACGACCAAGACGTTTTCGCACCCCTAACCTTTGAGTGTTATTCAATGCGCGTAATTTCTCTTTCGGATAAGAGAACGATTTGAATTGTTTGTTGATTGCCCCGAGATATCGTTGAGTGGATTTTAGTGTGCTCACTTGTCAGTTTGCTGAGAAGCTCGTTTCAAAAGTGCGTAAATTAAAAGAAAGATAATTAGAGTATAGATTTAGATTTATATCTGGACATATTTATTTTTAAATTACAATTAAATGTTTTATTTTGGAATGAAATTTTTTTATATAAATGTAGATATAAGCATTTTATAGAAACTTTGTGTTAAATTGTAAGTAATCTGATATTTATTTCCAATTTTTAGACAATGGAGGGACAGCAATTCTGTTTGCGTTGGCATAACTTTCAAAATACTCTTCTAAGCTCTTTACCAAAATTATTGGATGGAGGTTATTTAACAGATGTAACTCTCAGTGCCGGAGGAAGACACATTCATGCTCATCGATTAATCCTTTCCGCATGTAGTTATTATTTCAAAGAACTGTTTAAGGTATATTCAAAATATTCTCTATATTTAAATTATAATTATTTATATATCAACTACAATTAATTATATTATTTTTAGGATTTGAATACTCTCCAACACCCTGTCATTATTTTACCTGGAATGGAATATGCTAATTTATGTGCTCTTGTTACATTCATGTATAATGGAGAAGTAAATATTTATCAAGAACAGCTTCCTGCATTATTAGCTATGGCAGATACATTACATGTTCGTGGTTTAGCAGATATTGCAGGGGTAATTTTTGTTTTTCTATTTTTGTTCCCTTTTAATTTTTCACAAATCCAAGTTTTATATTCTTTATCTAATTTGCTAAAATATCTTAATTTTTGTCTTTACCTAAAAATAATTTATTAAATTACAATTTACTGCATGCTGCATGACCATTGATTGATTTTTACATTCACGTTTTGTTTTATAAAAATGTAATTTATTGTTTTTTAAAGCCTTCTTTAAAAAAATGTTGCTATCCTAGTTTTTTAACAACATTAAAACAAAAGATTGTGTCGTTGTTTTGTTCAGGTGACTTAAGCACGCACATTCACTGTCATTTGCTCATTGAGTAATGATAATGAATGCTCAAACGATACCCATGAGATCAAGAATCGTTGTGTGTGTTGCAAGAAAATGAACAAGAACTAAAAGCAAATGGATGAACCCCAAATTGGAATCCTATCCTACGAGTAGAAAATTGCTCGACAGGTACAGATAATGCTGTTGTTTTACTTCTGATAATTTTTATTTTTAATTTAATTCATTAAAACTTTATAAAAATATTTACTATTTAATTCCAAGTGCAAATAAGCTTCACTTTAATGCCATCAGAGCTTCTCTATGTACTAAGAATTTATATAATATTGTTTTTGCTTTTTAGTATGAAGATAAATTTATAACTCAAATAATATTATTTAATTGACTATTTTTTAAATTTTAATTAAATATTTTCAATTTTTAAAATTAATATAAATTTTTAGATTAAAAAAAGATAATGTTTTCTATTAAAATTGATATACATATATATTTAATGACTTTCGTAAAATTTAAATGTAACAAAATTTAATAGAAATTATTTTTTGTTTTTTGCAGAAAGCATCTAGGTATGAACATAATCAGACCTTAGATCCTCCACCACCACTTGAAGAAAAAAATTTTCATGTTAACGAAAAATTCGAAGCATCTGCAAGAAACGATCAGAAGGAACATGAGGAAATTTTGACACCAGAGCCTCATGAAGCAATGGAACCTATTGCTACAGATTTTCCTTCAGAAAATCTCGAACGAAATCTCGAAACTGAATCAGAAACCACCAATGTCAGTGATATCAATGATCTCCCTTGTAGTGTAAAAACAAAACCCTATTATTCTATTAATGCAAAACTAAACCAAAGAGAAAAGAAATCAAACTTCAAAATTGAGAGTGGTCACTCAAGTACCGTTATAAAAGAAGAGTGTCAAAGTCCCTTGTTGGAAAATGTTAAACCATTATTAACTGAAACAAATTTTAAATCCTTTCTTAGTGGTTCAGCAACAAGTAGAACCTCACAAAGCTGCAATAAAACAAGTGTAACTTGTCTTGTTTGTGGAAAACAGTTGAGCAATCAATATAATTTACGAGTTCACATGGAAACACATAGTAATAGTTCATACAGCTGTGCAGCTTGCTCCCATGTATCTCGTTCACGAGATGCATTAAGGAAGCATGTATCCTATCGACATCCTGTTAATTCAGCACAAAAGAGAGCACGATATAGTTCTACAAAACCTTAATATATGTTAAAAGACTTTGATTGCAGTGTAAAGTGTTTTCATTAGAGAAGAATCCTTTCCACTGACACTGGAAACATAACTTCAACAGTTGCAGATATACAAAGCAGAGGTCGATCAGAGGTCATTTTGACTGGAAAGGTTTATGGTGATAGATAGTCACCAGTTGATAAAAAGGATAAAATAATTGTAAATTATTGTCTTCTATAAATAAGTGAAGAATTGCGCTTTGTGAAAAGTTTTAAAGTGATACCAAGGAATGAGTTTGAGGTTATGTTTGAAAAGAGAGGCAAACAAAGTTCCTTCAAGACCCCCTAGTGTTCATATTGTTATTGCTTGTTTGCTCAATTGTTATCGTTAATTCGTTTTAATGAGACGGATCTTGTTTTGAAAGATTGTTTTAGTTGTGGATGGTTAAGAATGAATTTCAGAGATGATTACTATTTCTATAGTTTATAAAATTTATGGTGATACAAAATTGCTTATAACAGTATTTGTATAAAAATTAAAACAACAAAAGAGGTAAAAACAAGAAATTTAAATTTTTCAAAAAAATAATATTCAAAATAAAAATCCACACAGTTTACAAATTTGATTTGAAACTTTTGAATTAATATCTTTATCAATTTAACTAATCAAATATTTGAATAAATTGTATATCAAATATTGTATTAAAAAATAATATACAATGCAATTGCGAACTAGGAATCAGTGAGAAATAAATAAAATGCATCCGTTGTTAATAAAGCTGTTTCTTGTAAAACAGATTCTTTTTCAACTCGATCAGATTTTTTCAACACGCCATATCTTTGTATTGGCATCTTGCCCAGCAGAAATTACTGTTTCTTCATCTAACCAAACAAGTTTAGTGATTTGACTCTGTGAATGAGCATCTAAAAACAAAATAAAATATTAAATAAAAGTAAACAATACTTTCATAAACTAAACAATAATGACATTAATCATTTATCTTACTTTTTATGATTGTGTGTTTTGCGGGATTAGTAACACTCCAAATAATAATTGTTGTATCAAGACTTCCACTAGCAACCATTGAAGATTCTGGATTCCAGGCTACAGTATTTACTCGTGCATTATGGAAGCCCCATTCCTTATTGTGTGCCAACTAAATATAAATAAAAATTATTTTTTAATATAAATTTGTATCTGAGAAGTAAATATTTGTTGCATGCCACATTTAACATGCACTTTCCTCATGCAAAAATTTAAATTAAAGAATGCATATATTTTATTTTCTTTACAAAAAACAATTATATGACCTGTTGGATTAATTTCACTCACCTTCTGCAATGCCAATCATTAAAAAAATATGTTAAAATAAATTAATGTTAGTAAAGTTTTGAATTCAAGTTAGTATTTTGTTAATAAATAAACTTTTAAAAAACAGATTATTAATTACCTTGTACTCTGGTACCACATAAAGAATAACTTTTCGATTTGCATCACAAGCTACTAAGTACTTGTTATCAGGACTGTAAGATGCATCAGTTACTGGACCTAAATGCTCCAATTCTGTTTTTAGAGTCAGATTAGTTCCATCCAATCCATAAATATAAACCTATATACAAATATAATTAATTTATTTTATAAGTAGATTTAAATAAATTAAATAATATACCTTATTGTCTGAAGTTGAACCAACAGCCACATCACCATTTTCTTGATTAATAGTTACACAAGATGGATCATAATTGATTGGCAATCCTGATAGCTTCTTTCCTTCTTTTGTAACTATGAGCTGCAATAAAACATTTAGTTTAAAGTAGCTTTTCTAAATTATGTTTTTTAAAGTAAATTATTGATTTCTAAATTAAAAACTTAGGAAATTGTTTTACTTAGTTTAAAAAGTATTATAAAAAATGTAAATTCGTACTTGTTTCACAGAAGCAACAATAACTAAATCATTGTAAATATCAAGTCCCCTTGGTTGCGAGCCCAGTTTTAATACCGATGTGTTTTCATATGAGTTTGTTGCAATATCGATTATCCTAAGAGTATCATCGATTCCTGCAGTATAAACTACGTCAGCTGCCGCTTTCATTCCATTAATTTGATTTCCATGACCTTGACCCGACACGCGGTCGTTTTCTCCGGTTTGCGACTTCCAGTTTGTAACGTATCCGTCGTGAGAGCCTGTGTATATTGTACTTTTGTCTTGACTTGTTGTTAATACTGTTATAGGTTTGTTATGCCCCTAAATTGAATTAAAAAATTTAGAATATTAATGAATGTTTCTTTAAAACTTGCAAGAATCATTGCAGCATTAAAGTATTGAATTACCTTTATTACCCTTAACGGTTTTAGTGGATTATTGACATCTAAATAGTTTACAAAACCACTTAGTGAAACAGTAAGTAAATAATTTCCTTGCCACAAACAGCTTACTTGTTGATCATCAACAGTACTTCCCATGATGAACTCATCAACAAGGGTTTTTGTTTCAACATCCCAGAGTTTGCACGTTTTATCTCCAGAAGCAGTCAGTAACTGAGTTCCATCTGGTTTCCAGGCAACCTTAAATTATTTTTCAGATAGTAATGTTGGTTTTAAAAAAGCAATAATAATGAGATAATATTAAAATTTACTCCATAAACGCCTCCTTGATGTGCAGGGGAACCAATTTCTCCAACAAGTTCGGAACTCGTGCCATCATACAGATACACTTTGCCATCAAAACCCGCAGAGGCAAAGAGATTACCAGTCGGTGAATATCGAACTGCCTGTACAAAACGTGTATGATCTTGTTTGGTCATCCTGCAATAACGTCAAAAAATTTAGTTCGAATTCCTTCCGTTAAAAGAGGCTTTTAAATTAATTTATACTTGAATTTGAATGGAGGACCCTCAAAAACGGCAATTGTGTTGTCTTCACTTCCGGTAACCAGTCTAAAAGGTCTTGTAGGTCTAAAATCACATGAGTTAATTGGCTTGCTCTGACCAGAGATTTCTCCAACAGAGGTACCAGTTTCAGTCATAAAAACATGCCCAAATCTAAAATAAGTTATACAGTGCAATTAACAAGTTCTTTAAAAATTACGGTTTAAATTATTAATAAAATTTGTACCTTTCCCTTCCGTCTCCGACAACAACCATTCTTTGGTTGTCTGCTGACCAAGCAATATCCTTAATTGGTCCACCAATTGGATGGAATTCATTTTTTAAAATGTGCTCTTTATTCACAGTATCCCAAATTCTCACTTTTCCAGATTGATCTATAAAGAAAAATGATGGCTTAAAAAATCGTTTAATTCTTTCGAGCACAGAAATTATTATAAACTAGCTGGTTACCTCCAGACGCAATATAAAAGCCGCTTGGAGAATACTTCGCAACATTTACAGGGCACGAATGTTCAGTATAAATATCTGCTATAGCGGGGTTCTAAAAGCATAAAAAGATAACAATAAATATTTTTGTACAATAAAGTAATAATTGCTTAATGGTCAATAATCACCTCGATATTACGAATAATAACGCTGTTTCCGTTCGTGTATAAAAAATTCTTTCCTTTGGGATCGCCTCCCAAAACTAAAGGTTGGCCTCTCTGTGTGCGTGGTAAAGTTGCAAAAATGTACTCTGAAAATAAAATTTGATAAATGTTCAATTCTTATAAAATTAATCAAGTCCGCTTTTCGCGACGTTGAAAATGAACTGAATATCAAATTTCAATAATGAAATCAATAATGAACTATCGATCAGACAAGGAACTTTATGAATTTACGAATTCGCAAACTTTTTTTTTATCCTCGTGACCTTTCTAGGATAAGAATGTATCTCTAATTACACGTGCAAAAGCGTAAACTCAAAATAACAGAAATGAAAAACAACAACAAAATCGTAGAATCCGGTAGAGAAAAAGAGAAAGAAGAAACTCTTGGCTCGGGACCAGATCGAAATATTCCGGCCTATTTTCGTACAGCCATAAGCTTCTATGATTAGGATTTGGTCATGGATCTTGCGCTTCCTCGATTTTTTTTGTTCGTATTATCGAGTCGGACATTTAAAAGTGATCTAGCCAACTTTTGTAGCTTTCTTATTATCAAATTACATTATTTTTGACGACTTAAAGCAGCAGTATCGATTCGCGAAGATTAAAATTTATTCCTCCGCTGTTTTCCTGATATTTTTACGAATGACGTTAATTAATAATTGATAAGAACATTTTTCACTTTAGATTAATATCTCAATGGAAAACTTTAAATAATCTTAAAGAGAAAAAAGCGTTTTTTTATTTCAATTAACAGGTAATCTAAAACTTGCTTTTTATAAATGAAAACTCCTTACGTGTCAGCACTTTTAAATAAACTTTCCCGCTTTATCGCAAAAAACAAAATCATTCTCCCCCCTCCCCCTCTCATCAGCACAGTGCAATTTAAACATCCTCTAATGGAACGCTCCTAATTCAGAGTAAACATAAACAAAGCAGCAGGGTCCTGCTAAAAATGCTGGAGCCGTCGAACCAGTAATACCGGCTTACAACGCCGAAAAAGAAACCACAAACACGGCGCAATTAGTCGTTCGCTGTAAGCAAGTACACGTAGGTAAGCAACAAGCCGGCAGTATTTTGCTCTTTTCGGCGAACTTCGGCGCCGGCCTTCTCTTATCGAGCAACGAATTTCTCTCTCCCTCTCTCTCTCTCTTTCTCTCTGGGCTCTCGCATCACTCGCATTCGCGAAAGAGAGAGAGACTCTGCCGTGAGTCACCGCGGAAACTGGCCTCGATAGCATTGCACTCTCCTTCTTCCTAAGCCTTTATTTTCCAAAATCCCCCGTTCGAAAATAGAAGGACGAAACAGCGGAAGGCAGAAATAAAAGAACACTCGAAGCCGGCGGCGACACTCACTGGTTTCGTACGACATCTTCGACGTCCTGCTCCTGTGTCCTTCGGCTGGTGGTTAAGGCTCTCGGATGTACCGCGTAAAAAAAATAAAGGCTCTCCGGCGCTTTGGAGCGGCGCGTGTAACCTCGTTCGAGGGCGTCTACTGCTCTGCCGCGCTCGGAGTCGGCTTCTACACTCCTTTCGCACGTAGTCCGCTCGCGAAAATACCCGAGAGGAAACTGCATACACACACCGCGCGGCTTACGCTGCTGCTGCTGCTGCTGCTGCCCGCCTGCTATCTCGTCTGTTCGTGCAGGCCGTCTCTTTCTCCCACTGGCGCGAGCCGACCAGCGCTATCTTTGTCGGATATTATTGTGCTCGCCGGTGTACGCGCCGTCTCTTTCTATTAGGCCAGGGCTGTAATTGAGAAGTGGTTACCCGTGCCTTTTGTTCGCCGGGCGCTAGTAGTTGGTTTTAAAACTTTTTACATTTTAATTCGGAATTCCTTTTATTTCGTAAAGCGTTGAAAATTAAAAGAATCTGCAGAAAATTTTATTTTCAAAAATTTTAATTTTTATTTAGACCGTTTTTAATTACTTTTATAAAAGTTTAAGGTATCGATACTTTAAATGACGTGTTTATGAATATTTTATTTAAAAAATTTGTTATTCCTCGGTGAAAAATGATAAAAAGCTAAAAATAAGTAAGTTAACTTCAATTAAGATAGAATACTTTCGGTGATTCCCTGTAAAGACAGAAGATAACAAATTTTATTGAAAATTCAGCAGTGGGAGAGAATTAAATTTTATTTAAAATATTTAATAATATTGTAAGGTAATTCAATTTTTAAAAAAATCAATCATACACATAGCTCGAAAATAAATTGAGTTTAAAAAAAGTTTAACACATATATTTTTTAAATAATAATTTCGAATATATAATTTAGTTATGAAAAATAAACAATCATAATATATATTAAATGATCACAAATCATCATAAGATCAATGTCCTCAGTTCGTGAGAGAATTTTTTCTGAAAATAACGATTACATGATTTTGTAGGAAACTTTATAGAACATACTTTATTTATGATTAAATCTTTTATTAATAAATGATTACTTAACGAAATTTTAATTTATTTGAAATTTCTGAAAAAAGTGCTAAATTTATAAATACAAACTTATAATTTGAGACACAACTATTTTGAACGCGAAACAGGTGAACGTAATTTACATAAGATTTACGGTTACGAATAGATGTGAAGCAATTTTAAAATTTAGAACTCTTGAATTTATTTTTGTGTTTGTCAAATTTAGTTTATAGTTATTACATAAACTATTCCATTCTTATAATTTTTCTATGAATAACTGAGAAATATATATGAATTATCCAAATTATCTCATTCGTGACACGACCTAAAAGGTTTTCCAAAAATACAAAAAGTAACGCACTACAACTTTAAATCATCTCAATGAAAAAAAAAAAAAAAACATGAAAATAACTAGAGCGGATTCTGAAAAAGCCATATACATTGTGTTAGAATAAGATAAGCAATCTAGTCTATCAGAATACCGTAAGACAATGAAAATTTCATTCGGAAACAGTAAATTAAGCCTCGGGTAAGGTAAGAGATACATCGCGCAAACGTTATACATGCGTCCTCAATGCCTGCGCGCACACATCCGCTAGCTAATTTTTTCGAAAGTACCGAAATTATCTTTTAATTAGGTGAAATTTGTAAATCGAGGCGCATAAACCAGGATAAGATAAATCGATCGTAAAGCGTTTACGCTAGAAAGCTTCACCTTATAAGGCGATCCAGATTTCGAAATTTATTTATATATATCGCGTAATCGTTATTTTTTTTAAAGCCCTCGTCGAGTAGAGCGCAATCTTCGAACGATCTCTCGTGAATCACGCGCGATCTGATTTTAAAAGCTAATTTTAAAAATTGCATCCGCAGAATGCACGCGTGCACGGTGTGCTTAATAATTGAAGCACTGCGGAGAGCGCGTACTGGATATCGCAAAGCATTTATTGTTTTGCGTGAAATCGATACGCAGCACACACGCCGGGTTATTTTAGTGTTTACACTGCGTGTGTCATTCAATTGATCATTGATGAATTGTAGTTGCAAAAGTTGAGATGATTGACCGTGCTAACGTTATTTTGTATAACTGATTGTTTTATTGTATATGTTATTTGAACTTTAAGAAAAATGACCCCCTTTTTGATACTAATAAAGGGTATAAGACATCGTTTATTTAAAAAAAATTAAAGGAATATTGCCTTAAAACCATTAATTTATTCTAAGAAAAACTAATTTAAAAAAATGTGCTTTAGCAAAAAATAGAAACAAATAATATAATTTACCGAATCAATCGTTAAAGATGAGCTACAAGTAAATCTAAATAAAAGCTCAGTCATCCACAACTGAAAAAATTCGCCCGATTCAACGGAAACTTTTTCCGAAAAGCACATATATATTCCTCTCAAATAAAAAATCAGCGAGGCTCCCGCTCCCGAAACCACACCCCTGCCCCCATCTCCGTCTCCCTTCCTCTCGTCGTCTCGCTCTCGCCGCCGCTGTTTTTCCTTTTCCCGTGCAGCGCGCGCGGCATATCGTGCCGCGGAGCAGCATCGTCTCTCGCGGCTCCTCGCGGGCGCACGTGAAAATGCATGTGCACGCGCGCTGGAGGAAGATGAGACTCTCTCTCCCGCGCAGCTCCGCCCTTTCTCCTTATTAGGCGAGCGGCGCCGCCGTCGTCGCGCCGGCACCTAGACAGCGAGCTCGAGAGCCCGAGCGGGGAAAATGCTCTCTCTCTCTTTCTCTCTCTCTCGCGAGGAGTGCTCTCTCGGAAGGAGGCGAGGACTCGAGTTTGAGGCGGGAAGGGTGGAAGGGCGGCGGGGGTAGATTTGAATTTGGTAATTGGGAGCAGTGGATGATGCGGTTGGTTTTTCTTTTAAATTAGGTTTGGATTGAAATTCCTTGTTTATAGACCTGCGATCCTGTTTTGAAACGTCGTGCGTAATGCCGTTGAATCATTTACTAATGCTACTTCTACCACGTCAGCAGTTTGCGAAAAGCATTTTTAGCCGTATATGGATGTGGCAATTTTTCTGTATAGAATTGAAACTTGCGCAAATACTGCCGAACGTAGAGGAGTGTATATGTAAAGGTAGCATTTTTTACATATTCTGCGGAAGAAACCTTAATAAAATAATAAATTTGTTAAGCTGTTTCGAGTACAACTTTAAAATAAAAATGAATAGAATGAATAAATACAATATAATAATGTAGTTTGTTCAATTTGTAATTGTTTAATCATTAATTATGAGTGCAATGATTTAGCAACGATTCATGTTTGTAACACACGATGTTGAAATGCTTGGTTTAATATAATTAATCGTGATTATTATTAGTTAATTATTCAGTTAATTGTGTGACGGTTGTACGATTAACTTGTATCTAAAACAAAAAAGCAGGAAGCGGCAAACGAGAACAAGGCCACTTCCTTGAAAGACTTTTTGTATTTTTGACTTTTTAAAGCAAATAAGGATTGTATTAGTAAGTATTATGAAAGTATTTGATATTACATCAGTTAGAGTTTTAACTTTTATAGTGTCCTCTGCTCAAATCCTCCGTCCTCGCCTCCTCCCTCCTCGTCCCTCGACCTTCTGTTCCTAAGCAATATCGTATAAGCTTTAGATGTATACATATTTGACAAAGCGCGAATATATGCGCGAGGTTTGACCTTTCTTGTATAGTGGAAAGGATCGCGGCACGGGAGATGAATGACGAGAACACCGAGTACTATTTAATAAGTAGTAGTACATATTGATACTAGTGCGAGAAAGTGATTTCACCCTCGTGTAAACGTTTGCGCCCGAGCGAAGCGAGGGTGAAAAGATAACATGAGAAGATAAAATTACTTTTTTCGCTCCAATATCGAATAGTATTTTTTTATTTGACGCGTGTGCAGGTTTGATTGAGCGCGTGCGTCTTTATTCAAACGTGCTCGAAATCGAGCTTTGCGCACGGAGGGTCAAAAAATAACTATTCACCAAGTCGAGTATTAAAATTTCGGACTCTAAAATTGGAGCTAAAATCTTCGTGATCGCTCAGCTCGGAAGTCTTCATCGGGGCGAAAGAGCGGAATGAATAATTCCTCTTGTAATAATGAAATGCGTATAACTTGGTGGACGGAAGCCGGTGCTGTAGCCGTCAACTTTGGCGCGACGCGAACTCTCAAAACAGAGGGCGCGGAACCAGCTCCTGCTTCCGCCTGAGTTCCGCCTGCTCACTGCTGCGTTGCGCTGCTGGCTCGCGCGCGCGCTGTGGCTCGGCCGTCAGCCCGTCACGTGGTGTCAGCGTAAAAAACCAGAAAGTTGAAGGCAGATTGTCGACCTCGAAATGGTATTAAAATGATTAGTAATTTTTTTAAGTAATGGCTAAACAGGTTATTCTTTGTAAAATTTGGTTCCCACATTGATTCAGTGGTATATTTTTGATTAATTTGTGTGATGTGTCGATACTTAAATTGTGTTCTGCAAAAATAGGGTTATGTTATTGTTTTTATAGTGTCAGTCAGTTGTTTAAATTAAAATGGTCTCGTAAAAAAGCAAATAAAAAAAGTTTAAAATGGAAATACAAGTCGCAACTTATTACATATTACTCACTACATATTACATATTGCTTGCACTAATGCTTTTAGATGTCCTCAAAGATTATCGTCAAAAAAGAGATCATTATCGATAATAAAATTTCAATTGCTAGAACTTTTTGATAGAACTTGGTTTTATTAAATTATAAACGTTAAAAGTTGCGTCTTGTTTGGTCAAAATTCATTGTATTCAATATTAAAAATTATTAAATTGAAAGTGCTGCTCATAAATAAAAGGAAATAAGAATTTCTTCAAAATCTTGTGTAAAGTAAAACTATTCTTTGAAGTTTCTAATGTCTCATTATGTTCTTCACAGGCTAAACGTACCAAGAAAGTAGGAATCACTGGTAAATATGGTACCAGATATGGTGCCTCACTTCGTAAAATGGTTAAAAAAATGGAAATAACACAACACAGTAAATACACATGTACATTTTGTGGAAAGGTAAACAATTAAAATTAATATTTGTGCAAAAAGTACTATTCAAAATGTGGGTCTGAATAATTAATAAGAATGTTTTCATTATTTTTTTTAGGAAGCGATGAAAAGATCTGTTGTCGGTGTTTGGTCCTGCAAAAGGTGTAAAAGAACTGTTGCTGGAGGAGCTTGGGTCTTTTCTACAACTACAGCTGCTTCTGTCAGGTCTGCAGTACGTCGTCTCCGTGAAGTTAAAGATCAATAAGCAATTTTAATAAAAAAATTAAAATAAAATAATTTATTTTTCTAATTTCTTTTACCACAACCAATATACATTAATACAATATCAAAACTGAGTCTATTTGAATTATTATAATTTATCATTCATTTTTTAGTGATAATTAATTTACAATTACAATTGTTAAAATTTATTAAAATTTTTATCCAAAATTCATAAGGACATTAATAGTATAAAGACATCAAAGCAATTATTTTTGTACAAATAATATCTTATTTGTAATAAGAATACAAAACTAAATGCAAAACAGTAATTGTAGGTAATAATTTTTTAATTTTTTTTTTAAATTCAGTAAAAAGTTTGTTTTTTGTAATATAACGATTTAAACTTTTTAGGTTTATAAAAATGCTTGTTAAAGTTTTCGTCAAAACATAAATACAATAATGAATTATGGCTTAGAAATTAAATCCTTGATTTTCAAGGTGTATTTATAATTCCCTTGCGGATCCAACGATTCTTTTAAAACTGCTACTTATATTTGGTATTTTATATAGTTACAGCATAAGTACTTTTATATAATTAAAAAGTGATAGGTTAATTTAAATTTAATTAAATATCGCAAAATAAAAATTTTATTAAAGATAAAGTTACATAAACTAATAAATTTAACAATATTAGTCACGATTAAAAATTTAGAGAATAAAGAGGCCGGTGCAGAATTTTTCGGAAACGGCTATCTTTCATTCGATCGTATTTAAATGAAAGTTGTGTGATCGTTCTTTCGAAACGAATTGCATGCCATACTTAAAATTGCATGTATACATATAAATATATATTTCATTTACCACAAATAAAGTCTTACTACTGACATAATTATACGCAAAGTTTAATAACACATTGCACCGAAGTAGCGGAACAATTCTGCAATTTTGTGGTAAGTAAGTTCACGATTTAAATTAATATTTGAACCGGCGTTGGCTTAGAGAAATTTTTTATTCAAACTATTACTAAACATATTATACTTTTTTCCATTTGCTGACCTAAAGTCATTATTAGAAGATTTTAATTAAAAATATTGCTTTTATATAAATTCTTTCTTTTAATAAAAACATTTTTGCACAATAATGCTGCTTCTATATTACGTTCAGGTAGTTTAATTATACAATATAAGATTCAGCTTTCAGCTAAGTTTTTTAAACAATTAAAATTTCTAAATAATGAACGGTATCGACAGAAAATTTAAAATACAGCGCCCTTCCACCTCATCACAGTGAAAAATTTCTACGGAAGTGGTCTCGCGGTTGCGGCGCGGCCGCTCGCCGCGTCGCCGCTCGTTACGTTATTCGAAAGAAGCGACTCCAAACGACGAGGAGTGCAACTTAGGCGCAACCTTCCTTTTGCGCGAGAGTCGCGCCGTCCGAAGGTTCAACCCTCGCGGCATCTTCGGATTTTTCGACAAACATGGTAAGTCTTGCACAAATCCAAAAAATACCTGCAACAATATCGTCAGGAATCTCTTTTTTGTAGTCCCGTACTATTTTTCTTAAAAATTCTTTAATGATGATCTAGATTTCGATGGATTCAAACACCGACACTTTTGGAAGTATGTTGGTTAAGTTTGACACTACTTTATTGTATCGACGTGTAGCGTCTTTTTTATTTTTAAACGAAATTTGAGATTTGAAAGTATTCATTTGCTGAACAATTTGCACGATTGTTGTTTATTAGAAAAGGTTCTTTGCAAGTTTGTTTACACGTGAGAAAAGTTGAGGTTAGGTCTTGCCACCTTGTTCTTTTAACAATTTGTTTATTTTTGTTAAGTTCAGTTTGGTGAGTTACTTAAATTATATTTGATAGAGTAATTCAATTCAATTAATATTGCTATTTCAAAAGTGTTGTCTTGTGTTATGATTCATTTTAAAAAACTAGATAGCTATAAGTGTTAACCATTGTGTTATCACATGGCATTACAGATGATCAAAAATAATCTGAATAATTTGATCTCTATACGTGTATTACCACCTTTTATTATTGCCAAATGATGATCCACTCAGCTCGCTTTGATACATATCTGAAGAAAAAACAATTGTTCCCTAATTATTTTACATCTGATTGGCAATAACATTAAAAACACTTAATTTAAAAAAATTGTATAAACTTTTATTAAGAATTTGATTAATTTTTTGATAGGGTTTCGTAAAAGTAATAAAGAACAAGCAGTACTTCAAGAGGTATCAAGTTAAGTTCAAGAGGCGTCGTGAAGGAAAAACTGACTATTATGCACGAAAACGTTTAACTATTCAGGACAAGAACAAATACAACACCCCCAAATACAGGTTGATTGTCCGTCTTTCTAACAAAGATATCACCTGCCAGGTAAAACATTTAATCTTATTGAACATCAAGGTTTAAAAGAAAGGCTATTTATTCTAATATATATTCTAATAAAGCCAATTTTATAGGTTGCTTATTCCAGAATTGAGGGTGACAAAATTGTTTGTGCTGCATACAGTCACGAACTTCCAAGATATGGAGTCAAAGTTGGTCTTACCAACTATGCATCTGCCTACTGCACTGGTCTTCTCCTTGCCAGAAGGGTACTTCAATTTTTACTCTAAAATTATTATAACTTTTAACAAATTGCTAAATGATGATCCACTCAGCTCGCTATGATACATAACTGAAGATAAAACAATTGTTCCCTAATTTTTTATCACTGAACAGCAATTAATTAAAAGAATTTACTTATATTCTTGTTTAAAAGAATATTTTTACTAAATTGAAATACTTTTTGTAGTTACTGAAAAAGCTGGGCTTGGACAATCTTTACACTGGAGTCTCTGAAGTTACTGGTGATGAGTACAATGTTGAGGAGCTGGACAAGGGCCCAGGAGCTTTCAAGTGCTACTTGGACACTGGTCTCATGCGTACTACCACTGGTGCCAGAATCTTTGGTGCCATGAAGGGCGCAGTTGATGGAGGACTTAACATCCCCCATAGGTAAAAATGAATCTTTAATTTTGAGAATTTAAATTTTCTTTAAAATTGTAATATGATGAATTATTGACACATGCGCGTCATCTGAGCCATCATAATGTCTTCTCTTTTATTTGTGTTTTACAAATATTTGATGGAGCACTATACCGGCATCTTAAGATTATAAAGTGTCTCTGAAGCTTTCTATTCTACAAAAACTTTGTATATTAATATTTGCAGGCAGACATATAAATAGTTTACTTATTTTTTTTTAGCTTAAAAAGATTCCCTGGTTTTGACGCTGAAGGTAAGACCCTAAATGCTGACATTCACCGCCAGCACATTTTCGGCCAGCACGTTGCCAACTACATGAGAACACTAGAAGAAGAGGATGACGAATCTTTCAAACGTCAGTTTTCGCAATACATCAAGAATGGAATCACCGCTGACAACGTAAGAATTAATTAAAGTGTTAAAGTAAATTCTACCTCGTCCAATATAATTGCTGCAGTAATATTTGTTAGTTATGTAGCGTCGCAATTGGACAAAATAAAAACGATGACTAATTTTATTGAATAGAACTGTGTTCTAGAGATTTGGTTCTCGTTACATTTTCAAATTTAAATAATTAAATTGTAGGATGTAAAAATGAAACTTAATTACTTTTATATTTATAATAATTTTATCATATCATTAATTTTTAGATCGAAGGTATATATAAGAAGGCTCATGAAGCGATTCGCGCCAACCCAGAACAACAAAAGGTGGAGAAGAAGGAGCCAGCCAAGAAGAAGAGGTGGAACCGTGCCAAGCTCTCCCTCTCCGAGCGCAAGAACCGCGTCGAGCAAAAGAAAGCATCTCACCTCAAGAAACTCGAGGGAGGAATGGAAGCTTAAACATCTTCATCTGTCTCTTACCCTACACTCCAACATTCTTTACACGTCGATTCGTGTATTCGTTTTTGTTTACATTAAAACAATGTATTTTATACATGTAATGTGTGGGTGCAATGGTATAAGAGTAATAAAACATAATGCATCGACCACCAATTGTTGTAGTTTAAGTATTAAATATTATTAAATTATCAAATTATTTCTATAATTTTAAGGCTTTCTTAATTTTTCATAGGTTTTAAACAGTCTTTTACCATTATATTTTCAATTAGTGCATTACTTAATATAATACTCGCGGCAGGGTTAAAACAAATTATAGATTATAAATGATTATGTTTTGTTTTTAATTGAATGGCGGCTCCTCCTTTGAATACAACTTTTACTAAGTAAAAATAAGGAATTTAACATTTCAATGTCGAACCTACATCATTCAGAAGTAAATCAAATATTAAATATTTATTATGAATAAATATGCAATAACTTAAAATACAATATTTATACAGGATTTGGCAAGAGAAAGTGTTTGCACTAAATCAATACAGCTAAATAGAGATAGTAATTTAAAGTTACGCACTTATGATCCAAAAAGTCGTGCTCGCGAAAAAGCAGAAGAGGAGTACTTAACTGAAGTATGGGGTGTTCAACAAGTCCCATGTACAATCGGTAAACCGCAAGTAACCTTACAAATTTTAGTCACTATTTTAAAATTTATTATTTAATTTTTAGAAAATGTTTCAAAACCCTCAGCGGTTGTGGACAAATTATTATTAATGAAAAAGGCTAATCAGGATGTTGCACTTCGTAACTTTCAAAACGAATTTCATTGCATTCATAAAAATTGCGATAAAGAAATTGAGAAATTAAAGAAAAATACTGAAGCTGAAATTGATGAAATTCGTATTAACATAGAAAATAAAAAACGCGATTTGTGCGAAGTAATTGTATAATAATTTAAATATTTCTTTTTTTGAATATCTGCAATATAATTGTCCTTGTAGATGAGATACATTACACCAGAAGACTATGAAGAATTCAAAGGCGTTATTGAAACAATGATAAAAAAAGAAAGGGCAAAGATCGAAGATCTGTATGAACGTATGAAAGTTGTTGACTCTAAGCGTCAAAACAGTGCCACACAAATTTTTAAAAAATACAATCAAATTTTAAAACAATTATATTATTTATCCACAAACGAACTAAAAATTTTAATGGAAAGCAAAATAATGGTAATAATTAGCATTTGAACATTTGTAACAAACATCTTCAATTATTATTTTTACCGATAGGAATACAATCAATTAGCATTGAATAATCACAAAAAATATGAAGATGTTAAACTAAAATTACTTTTGTCGACCGACGCGTATAAACAAAAATTTTACACATGGTTTAAAGAAATGAAGAAAAACCGAGGTGCGGTTGTTCGAAAAAAAGCGTTGGATGACTTTTAGTGAGTTTGTTACTTTATTTTTTCAAGCGATCAACAACTACAATTTTTTTTAAACACAGTTTGGAACACGAAAACTTTAAAAACGCTGGAACCACGTATTTAGGAACTATAGAAGGCAAATCGGCCGTATGTCGGTTAAAGAGTAGGAAAAATGTAATCCCAGCTACGGTCGCCGAATGGGATTTGACAGTTCCATATGCTGCATCGAGATTTGATGAACAAACATATTTACTTGACAATTCAATATATGCAGTAGGTAAGCGTAAGACTTATAAAAAAATTATTAACTAGATTCGTATTTGTAAAATCAGAATCTTCTTAAAATAAATCTTTAGTATCCACGGTGACAGACTTTATCCAGTCCTATAAATCGTACATGTTCAAGTGTCTCAATAAAATGTTAAATGCATTAAAAAAAATAAGGGCTGTAATTGAAATGTATGCAGCCCTCAATGAAGATGAGGAAGAAGAACAAGAGCCAGATTATGAAGATTACTGTGCTTGTCAAAATACCTACGAAAAATCAAAAGAGCAATGTGAAATTTTTGTCGGAGAATTAGAACTCAATTTAAGCACTCTTGCCGACAATTTCAAAACTAAAGCAAAAGAAACAATGAAATCTTTTGAAGAGTTTGGTTCTCCTTGGGACGATCTATTTGCTAATTTTTCCAAATGTCAGGAAAGTACACTTCAGCAACTAGAAACCAGAGCTATAAAATGCGAAGTGATACATCTTGACTATCAAGAAAAAATTAATACCGAGATTATAAATTTAAGGAAAGAAGAGACCCCTCAACTATTGGATAAGAAACTGCAGCAAGTTTTTACGATTTTAGACAAAAAAATTCAAAAGTAAAATCTTAAATTTTATTATTTGAATAATCATTCAAACGAATTGATAAAAGTCTTTTGCAGGTATAATGCAGACTTTGAAGAGGAATCTAAAATTATTACAAAATGCGAAGAAGTGATAAGGAAAGAAATTGTTTCTGCAAAAAATAAAATTGAAAAATTCTTACAAAAATTCACAGATCTTATTTGTAAGCCTCCAGAACAAGCTGAAAGTAAAAGCTCTTTGTATGAAGATTATAATGATTATTACTGCAATTTGAGTTTAGAAGAACTAATTCTTCACGAGATGGATCAGATTGAGAAACAAATTGACTGCCTTGATAATTGGAAGAGAGGGTGTGTTAAATCAACAGATAACAATTTTTAATATCAAAAAAATTTTTTAAATTCATTACTTAATATTAAAATCGTGTTTATAGATTTTTACTCAATATGATGTCTTATTTAAATTTATTTGAAAAAGATATTATGGAAGTGGTACAAACGTGGGTGAATCAGTTAATAAACGATAATACTCGATATCTTGAAGCAAATTTGAAAGCTGCTGAGGAATGGCGCGAAGATATTAAGAAAGATCATGCTGCTCGTCTAAGAGATATTGTAAATCATCAAGAACAATTAGAAAGACATAAAAAGGTTGAGATACTATTATTTTTTTGCAAACAATTTTTAATTTTTTAAATTATTTACAGTTTATAAATGGATTGATAAATGAAGCACAAGAATGTTTAGACAACTTTTTAGATTTTTCGAATATTGTTAAAAATTATCAAAGTGAATCTTCACAAACGGTGGAAGAATACGGTTCGGCTATAAAAATTAGCGGTCAAATAAAATGTTTGCAAAACATGGTACATAGAACCAATTTAAATAATATTCTATAGAATTATTTAAAGATTAACATTTTGTTTTTTTTTCCAGTTGAGACAATTGAAGGATAGTTTTAAAAGTAAAATCGAACATTTAAATAATTACATCACAGAAAGATTAACAATAAAGATTTTTGCAATGAAAAGTAGAAATGAATCTTTTATGGAGGGAGTCATGTAATAAAATTTATTTCAAAATTTATTATGTTATATTTATTATGTTATACAGATTATTTCAGGATAACGGTAGTTACGGAAACGAAGAATACAATTTGGCGAAAAAAGAAATTACTCAATTATCAAAAAGCGTCCAAAAATATGAGATGGATAATTTGAAAAAAATTAAAAAAACTTCAAACGATGCTAAATCTGAAATTGAAAAGTCCGAAAAGTCATGTTTTGAGAGGTTGATTCAATGATTGCATTTTACTTTATATAAGAATTTATTCTAACTAAATTATTTATTTCTTAGTTTAAATACTACGCTGCAAAAGTTGAAGATGCAAGAAGATGTATATAATGAAATTAATAAATGCGAATTTCTTATTAGAGCAAGAATGAAGCAATTAGCAGATATGATCAGTAGTTTAGCAAATGCCGTTATGAGTTTTATTGATAACTGCGAAAAAAAATTGCATTTAGGAGAAATCATTTCGATTTTGAGAGATTTAATACGGAGAGTAGAAAAAACTATTGAGTTTCTAAAAGGACCTTTCCCAAACATAGATAGTAAATGAATTTCCTAAAATATTTAAAAAACTTACTTTATGTATTAAAATTGTTTCTTTATAGTACCGATGGATATTGAAAGAAATCTTGTAGAGGTGAATGTGGGAAAAGGGAAGAAAGGTTCTAAAGGACAGAATACTTCTAAAGAATCTAAGGTGCCTAAAGAGGATAAAAAACCCAAAGATGAAAATGATTTTGAGAACACTAATTTTACATACATTATTTGTAAATTAATCCAGAAAACTCTCAAAGTTATTAATGAAAATGGGAAGGTAGCATTTTAGATCAGTTATAATTAATTTTACAAGATAACTCACGACAAAATCTTTCTTACCTACATGATTAAAGTTTTGTTTTTAGTGCAAAATTCTTACTCTAATTATACTCTTAATTTTTAATTTTAGAATTTTTACGCAATATTACTTCGAAAACCAGAAAATCCAGCATTCCCTGAAAAAAATAAAGATTGTGAAGATTGCATTCATTATTCTTTGCAACAACTGAATTTACTACAAGTTAGTGCATTTAACTGTTGGGCTGCAGAGTCAAGTAGTAAGTACCATTGAAAATATCGTAGTTACAATCTGTTCAAAATCCAATCCAAAGTAAAATTGAGGTTTTTATTCCACAGAACTTATGAATTTTTTTAAGACATTAGAAATGCCTTCAATTGATTATTTGCTTGAAGAAAATGTAAGTGAAGAATCGAATGACAGTGATTCTACACTGTACAGTAATCCGAATAAGTTAATAACTGCCAAAATTGATAAAAAATTTGTAGAATTTCAAGTAAAATTTAATTTTATTTTTATTTAACAACATATACGTGTTTAATAATAATTTACAAAAAAATTTACAGAGAGTACTTGAGGAGATGTTAAATTTACTTTCGTCAAAGAATAAAATTACTGAAGAAGCTGAAAATATTGAACACACTGAAAACTCAAATTAAAGAATATTTTATTAAATAAAGTCGTGCACGTAAATTTGTTGTAGTCTAGACAAAATGAAACAATGTGTTTCTGTAATAAATCGTCTTTGACGGTAATAATTATATAATGTCTATTCTTCTCTTAATTGAGAACAAGAGAAGATAACAAAAATCAAATATCTTCAGTTATTTCGTTCGATATATAGGGTTCTTTTTATTGAATTCGTATGTTCTATTCACTTTCACGATTTCTTTATCAGCAAAATACTTGTGGAAAAATATTTTTTGAGCTTTGAGAAGCTTTCTTTCGTGTTATCAACGAAAAAGCGACAGCCGATTGCGTGATCCAGGAACGTGACCATGCGCATTAAGAAGTCCAGCTTGAATATCCGTAATTGATGGGATATGTCGAACTTCACCGCGAGCTGCTAGACTAGGTGGTGATTTAAGTAAACGCCGCGCTACTCTAACAATGTCATCCTTAGTTGTGTTCTCTAAAAAACAAATTTGGCATTAAATGTTTTTTAATTTTTTTTTTCATTACAAGTATCTACAAATAGACAACTCAATAATGATTTGACATCCCTATGGATTGTATGAAGAATTCCGGACGTTTTCTCACACCAGTTGCTAAAACCTGCCTGCCCATATCTTCAAAAACAACAGGTCTTTGTTCCAAATTCATAAGCAGCATTGATTGCAATTGTTTCTTTGCTCTCTGAAAATTTTTAAATTATTTATTTATTTACGGATTGAATGAAAATTAATAAAACTGATAAACAAGTTTATAATTATTTTATAAATTAAAGAACTTTAATTAGAATTATTTAATCCTTACCATTAATTCGCAATCGGACATAGCTCCGGCCATTGCAACCATTTCGTGTACAATTACTTCAGTCATTTCTTTAACGTGCGATGGAGTGGCAGATGCGTGAATGCAAAACAGACCAGTATCTGCGTAAGCATGATTGTAAGCTGTTGCACTATACAACCAGTGATATCTGTCAAACGATATTTTATTAATTTTCTACTTATTACTTTAGGTATGGTGAATTAATTTTCAATAACTTACCGGTTTAAAACGTTTGTGTATAATCGTGTGTACATGCCTTTTCCAGGTCCACCTGCACTGAAGCTCCCGCCTCCGCCCATCATCATATTTAATACACACATAGGAACGAAATCAGAATCTAGATGTGAACATCCTTCCAAACCTATGCATACATGCGAAAGTTCAGGTAAGCCACTAGGACCTGCATAAACTGGAACATTACATTCTTCCTACAAAATAAATTTAAAAAGAATCATTCATAAAATTATATTAATCAACATTAAAAACTTTTTATTAAATAATAATTAAATATTAAAAGTTTTCTTACTAAAATGTAACCACCAGTGTATTGGGCAATTGATTCATCTACAAAACTCTTGGACCTATCAGATAAGATAAGACCAGAGTCCTCTTCCCATATTGGTTTTTGATCCACAAAGTATCTATTGAGTGTTATTAAATTAATTAATTCAATTAAAAATGATTCTTTTAAATTTATACTTACTTTTCTACAGCCTCAACCAATCTTTTATGCTCTACTCCAACACCAGCAACAACCATCCGTTTTGGAGTATAATGATGTTTTAAATATGTGAATAAAATTTTTCTATCTATTTTATTAATATTTCCTTCTGGACAAATTTTTGGCAAACCCAAGGTATTATCTCTATAAGCTGCCTGTAAATAAATGTACAATGCACAAGGCTGCTATAGTAATTAATTAAAATTAAATGAAATAATAAATTTATAAAAACCTACAGCATGAATCATATCCATAATTAATGCTTCTTGCTCTGGCCTTGTAAGTAGTGTCTCAAGTTCAAATTGAATAACTTGTCTTGCTACATTTACCTAGATATAAATAGAATTCTAGCTTAGCTTAAAAAAAATGAAATTTACAATATCTTAACCTAATCCAAATTATTTGCTTACCTCTTCTTCTGTTATTCTGGGCCTCAATACAATGTCTCCCAAAACTTCAGTGACTTTGTCTAATCCATGTCGTTCAGCTGATGCAGCATATACAAAGGTGTCTCTTGAAGCTTGGCAGTCGCAAATACCTCCATGTTTTTCCAATGCTAACATAATATCATCTTTGTCCTCATAAGATTTTGTAGACTAAAAAATTTTGACATTCTTGAATACTTACAAAGTTTTAAATATTTGCATCTACATAAATTAAATTACTTACACTAAACGCTAGTTTTTCAAGAAAGTGAGATATACCACTTGGATAAGCTACCTCATATCGAGAGCCAGAATCAATTAAAACTGAAGCAAAACAATAATTAAAATAATATAACAATTGAAAATTCAATGACAGTTCCAAAATTGTGGAAGATTTTGATAAAAATACCTCCTATTGTACAAAATTGTCCAAAACGATTTTCAGATGCAACTTTTAATCCATTCGATAAAGTTGTAATTTCTGTTACTTGGTTTTCTTCTTTTGCAGTTGAGTATATTGGAGTGGGTAATCCTGGTACTGGTTCTGATAAAGGTGGAAAGGGTGTAACAGACTCTTTTGGCCTTTCCGGTGGATTTGTTACAGTAGCAAATCCATATTTATATAGAAAGTAATTACATTTGCTTTGTTTTATACTGCAAGCAAAAAAGAATAATAAATATGCAGTAATGAACATTTATAACAGTAATGAACATTTATTCATCTGATGCAACATCATTCTTCGACAAAAAAAGCTCCAATTTACAAATAAAGATAAATTTAACATTTTTACATCCAATTTGCAAGTTTATTCAACGAAATTCCTCGTTGACAAGACGAAGTTATTTTAAACACAATATTTTAAAAAATAGGGCTTAGGTTATGTGCAATGAAAAAGAAGATGATATCGTGGGATTTCTGTCGTAGATCTCGTACCTGTTTTTGAGAGCTGCGGCCAGTGGCATTTGGGACGTTCTGACCAGCATTTTTCAGTTTTTTTTTTGTAAAATTATTGAGGTTTTTACTTATTTACACGACTTGTTCATTTAAACAAAATTTTTTCTGGCGGTTCTCAGACCGAGAACGACACGGGAAGGACGCAGGAAACTTTGTTACCAACACGCTCGAATTCACATGCGCGTGTAGACAATTACGCGTTGCACTTACTTTTATAAGTCGCGAGAAATATCATATATAGTGTCACAAATGAATAATTGCGATAGATATTGGATTATTTTTATAATTAGCTTGCAAGAATTTTGTTGATGATCCAGAAGATTTATTGAATGAAAAACTAATATTTATTATTTAAAAATAAATGAATAAGTAATTCCCCGTTTCTGCTGAATTGTTAAGATTAAGATAACAGAGAACTTAATTGTGATGCGCAATAGTTATTGTTTTCAAACTTGATTGATTAAAAGTGTTAGAAGGAAAAACACTAAGCTTTTACGTGTTATTAAAATAGAATTAAAGATTTTAACATAGTACATACAATTTATATTTTTTAGTTCACGCGACATTAACAGTTTGATAATGAAAAGCATCTACGAGAGTACCAATTAAAATTATTTTTTTTTCTGATATAATCTGTCAAGATAAAAAATTCATCATTGAAACTAAAAATTAGTATGTTCTTAATTATTTTGGCCGTTGTAAATAAAAAATTTTGAAAATTTCGCGGCCTTTCTACCATCTGTCGATAAATCAGTGCTCTGTACAGGTGGCAGCACTTCGGTCTAAAAATAAAGTAAAAATACATATATCTAACTATTAAAACATCAGCTTAAACTTGGCAAAGGGACATTTTATCAATCAAAATATAGAATAAAATCCATTGTACATTCAAAGGCGGTAAATTTTTAAATAGTAGTGGGACACGCAGCCGTGATGTACTACTCAAAAGTCAACTTCATCAAGTCCTCTGATAGCCGTGATCGTCTAGTGGTTAGGACCC
>UCOL01002404.1:0-25855 GCA_900474335.1 Ormyrus nitidulus | reverse complement strand
TATATTTTTAATATATATTTTTTTAAAAACTCTTAATACTAAGGATTTTTTGTTTCAGGTGTTTTTTCAAAGGCAAAAGATGGGTATAAGATCCCCTTAAAGCAAAAACAGCTATTTTTAACAAAAAATTCCGCCATTTTGTAGATGTAAAACTACCTTAATATAAAACAAAACAAAAAAAATCGGGGAGGGGGGGCGGGTTTTTTATATGTACAATGTGTGTATCAAATTTGAAAACAATCGGTTCAGTACTTTCCGAGTTCTGATGTCCACCGACTTTGAAAAAGTCGTTTTGAGAAAAACGCGTTTAAAGTTTTTAACTCTCATGCTCCGCTATTAGAGGAGGCGTCACTAAAAGGCGTCTAACTTTGAAAGTTTTGCTCCGATCGACTTGAAATTTTGACACAACATTCTTGAAATGATTTACTATAAGAAGAGCAAAAAAAATTTCGATCTTTGACCGCACTCCCCCCTTAATGCATTAGCTTACCGAGCCTTCTGTCGCAAATGTAAAAGCCTTTCGCTGTCATGTTTTCCATCAACAGCACCGAGTTTTCATCCACTTCCGTGCCGTTCTCATTCAGTGACAAACGATGCCCAATATACTTGGGTAATATATCTATCAGATCACTTTCCCGCACGCCAGCTTGTCTCTCAATTTCACGATAGGCTGGTATCAAGTCTGTGTACATAAACACCTCCTTTAAGAAGACGTCAGGCCAGTGAACGAAAGGATCTTCCAAATCACTCGTCATCTTCCCGACTAAATAAAGCTTTTCTTTGCTTCCGTCCGGACCAAGAATTGTAGTTTCAATTTTTGCTATTACACTGCAGTAGTTTTCTCCCAATGGTAAAAGATTGTTCACTGTTGATTCGAGAACTCGCAAGGATGTACTTTTATAGCACCTTTGTAAAAAGGGTTCCAAGTCCCGGAATACTAAGCTCTCGTTTTCTCTCGTGGTCTAAGGAAATAAAATGTACGTACAAATTACTAATATTTGTAATTATTGTAATTTATATATTTTTGATACCTTACCATTATTTCTCTTATAAAATTAAAATAAGGCAAGAAAAAGAATAGATTATTTTAAATTCTGGAAGACGCAGCACTTTATGCTTCTGAATTTGTCGAAAGAATAACATCAAGTACCAAAAAATCGATTGCTCGTGCCTCTTTGCGTATATAGTTAGTGAATTTTTTTTATCGTTGAGATTCACGTTATCAGGTATACTTAAACCAATGATTTACACGTATTTATTGAGACAATTACGATAAGAGAATATTCGTATCGTTCGCAGACTCGAAAAATACGAATAGCTTGTAAAATTTAACTTTGACGCCGCGTTCATGGATGATGAATTGACCTCTGATGCAAAATTCACTTATGTATAGATAATCGATTTAGTGCATAAGTTGTAAAGAAGGAACCATTATTATTTGCAGTTAAATATTGTTACAAAATAATTTTTTCATTCTCATGTGCAGCTGCAAAAGAGGTATCAAGAATTGAACCAAATTCTTAGTTTAAGAACAACTTAAAAGATGTATTCTTTGTAAAACCAACAATTCCACAAATTACCTAAAATTTCTGTTTGCTCCCAACACTTTTCTACCAAAACTCGCGCAGGCGATAATTTCTTAAAAAAATAAAAAAATAAAAAATCTTCCATGAACGAAATCCCTCGTTCCGAATGACAATTCCTCCTCTCCGTCGACAACCGCAGAGAGGTCTCTCTCGAAAGAAAGAGATCTCAGAGAGAAACCAGGCGGAGATCCCAAAAAAGGCTCTCTGCCATTACATCATTATACGAGCCGGCAGAAATGAATTCGTCTCTCTCTCTCCCTCTCAGACCACCGACAGTTCTCAACCGCAAGACCGGCAGAAGCTCCTCCTCGAGAGGAAGGCATCGGCGTTATTACGCGCCTCATTTTTCGCACGCGCGCAACTCGTTCGCAAAAAAAAGAGAAGAAAAAAGAGAGAAAAAAAAAGAAACGAGAGCGCGTTTATACGAGCGAGTTGCCCGAGAGAGTAGTATGGCAAGTTCGGGCCAACTTCTTCTTCCCCCTCGACCCTAAACTTCGCGCGTCTTCCTGCCTCGTCCTGCGAGGATTCCGCCCTTTTTTCAGGACGTATACGTACTTTCGCGAGCCCGTTTTTTAGCCGGCCTGCCGGATCGTAAGTGTATTACGAGGATTTATGCGCGCGCTGCACACGTTGTGCGTGGAGTATCCGCGAAATTGAGATTGAAGCCGAGAGTGCGAGTGTTCCCGTTTCTTTTTTTGCTCGCTCTAGCTCTTGACGAAAAAAATATCCTTTGTTATACTTTGATATTGGATGTAGAAACTTCGGTTACGTTCGCCGTATATATATACTTTCGCGTACTTTTTCAATTCGAAAATCTCTGTATTAAACCTGCGAAACTTTTGTTTCGCCACGCAAATGAACTCTCGCCGGCAAAAGTCGCGAAAATTCTTTTCACCATTATAATAAAAGTTAATTTCTGCCGGCACATAAATACAATTTCCGGGACAGCGCGCGTCAACGCAACTTCCGCCGACTCGGACCTCGCAATAATTCAGCGGGAGGGGGACGCCGCTTGGAAAAAAGCGCGAAAAATTCCCGGCTCTCCGCGATCTTGCTCCGTGCGACAAGAAACAATGGGCTCCATTCACGGAGAGTTCGGCTGAACGAAAAAAGCGAACTATCAAAAAGCCCCTCGAGCGTCAAACGCGCGGAGCATTAGACGGGCGCTGTGCGCGGACGGACGGACCGACGGCTGGATGGACGTCGCCAAAGGCGTTAATTTGGCTGATTTGATTTAGGCGCGCGTCACGCCGTGCGGATAGTCGAGGCTGATGTGCGATTGATATACAACGGCGCCGCCAAAGTGTATTGACCGCCAGGCGAGAATTCTTTTAATTAGCGTGCGAATACAATACTGCCTCTTTTCAAGGCTTTTGCGTGGTTCGAGGAGTGGAGGGGGAGTGATAAATCGAGACGGCGAAAGAAAGCTGAGAAATGAGAGATTGCGCAAAAATAAATTTTTGATTATCTTCGACGATTGGATCGCTTTTGCGATGTGGCTGTATAGTTCGGCTGTGTTATCTTCAGATAAGTCTTAGAAAAGCAATGTTTCTTGATAGCTAATTAACGAAATGCAATGGTTAACGAGATAAAGGTAAAAGGTCTAATATTGCCTTTATTGTCATGAAAGATAAAGCATTCAATTTATGAAGTATTTTTGCGTGTACAGTACTCAAAACAAATTTACGCAGGTAAATTTAACGTTTAATCGCGTTTCGAAAATTTTATAACTTTCACATTATTTTACTATTAATATTAAACAAAAAATCAGTTCGCAAGTAATCGAATAAAACACGCTGCTAAAATTAAAGTCCAGATTTACTCTGCAATAAAACCTCAAAATCCAGCTCTGCGATCAAAATCTTCCGGCTTATCCGTTCGACAACAATCCCCGATATCCCCGTGTAACAAAACCCAGTACTCAAACGGCATCAAAGCCAGCCAGTCCCGGGTCCGGTTAAACACATCCCCCGCGTAGCTCGCAATAATTGCGATCGCATATGCCAGCGCGCACTTGCGCACACGACTGATCCGCGCACTCGCGCACGACGCATAAACGGATCGGCGCGATTATACAGCTCTTCGGCGAGCGGGTAGAGTCGCGCTGCATTACGCAGTCCTCCTCTCGTCTTTAATCCGGATCGCTGCCTCATCGGGTGACTAATTTCATTGGCTCTCGACGTTCGGGGACCCCTGAAATTTCCTCGAATTTCAGGCTCGGTGGAAGGTCGCG
The DNA here is from genome assembly GCA_900474335.1 of Ormyrus nitidulus. Classification (NCBI taxonomy): domain Eukaryota; kingdom Metazoa; phylum Arthropoda; class Insecta; order Hymenoptera; family Ormyridae; genus Ormyrus; species Ormyrus nitidulus. The sequence continues at coordinate 22,036 of UCOL01002404.1, read as the reverse complement.
CTTTGGATCGGTTTTCATGCCGGATGATTGCAGTGGCAGGCTGGAATTTTGAGATTTTTTGGAGAAGGTCTTTGGGAAAGATGAGATTAGCAGAATGATATTTCCGGAGAGGTCTAGAAATCTGGAGATGAAACTTGATTTTTCGTCTTTGTTCTGAGCATTAATTTGTATAATTATAAAAATATCATCTATTTTACTGCACTTAGCTTAGACGAGTAATCCCAGTTTGAGTCATGGATGCACTTGATAAGCAACGCTTGAGCCTAAACTTCTCCCTCAGTTACATCTCTTGAAACAGTATTGATTAGGTAACTCGATTTTGAGCAGCAAATTTGGAATCACGTTCCTAATAGCATTAGGTTATTCGCTTAATTGCACTATATACTTTTGTCTCATAACATCGTTATCCTATTAATTAAAACATTTACCTATAATTACGACCACTAGCATGTACACCACCATTTATTTTCAGCAAATACTCATTTACGCATTTACAAATAAAATTACCCGCAGTATTTCCCTTTCAGCTCAGCTCCTGTCACCGAAACCTCAAAAGCAAGAAAACTTCGCAATCCCAACAAACGACCACCTCGCAAAAAAAACCCACCATTATCCCCGAGCGCATCCAAGAAAGCATCCCCATCCACCGTCTCGGCCGTTAATCCAATCAGGAGGAGCAAAAAGAAGAGCGTCGAAAAGCCAAACAAACGACCCGTCATCAGGATAACCATCATCGGCTCGTGTGTATGCGCCAAATCGCATGCGGAACATGCAAATGCAGACGGAGGCGAGGTCGTCCCTGCGTCGCAATTACGTAATGCGGCCACCCCCCGATATTCCGTGCGGCGCGGGCTTCTTACGTGTCAGCGTTATAACGGCGGCGGCGGCGCGCGCGGTAATTAAGGAGCTGCGCCGCGATCGTTATTAATTTATTAGCGATTCAATTAATACCGCCCGCGGGGGAGGGGGATATCGCTCCCGCTGCACCGCCAAGCTTTCGGAGGACTTGGCCTCGGCGCGCGATCGAATTTTGAGACGGGTTTCGGCTTGCTGCTGACGCGTTGCTGAGAACTTTTTTCGGATTCAATCGTGCTCTGATTAGTTCGAGTCTCGCTTGCCGCATTTGATTATGTCTGAATTTATAATTAGTGGTAGTAAGAGGCTGATTAATTGCCTGAGAGAGTCTATGCAATGGTAAGATTTTTTTACCATTTATTATTTAAAAAATCATAACGCGTAATATTTATTAAAATGATTAATTGCATCTGTGTTATTACATAAAAATACAGATAATAATTCGATTTACTCTGTAATGATATACATGAGTGAAATTGTTAAATAAATCATTCATTCTCGACGTGTTTATCTGTTTCATAAATAATATCACGAAATTCTTAAATATGTGGGGTTAGTTTAAAATGCAGGCATTATTCGTTAAAAGCGTAAATGATTTACAGTATTATTACATCAACGAAAAAAGTTTTCAAATTTAAAACCAAACGAACACCAGAGCTTCGAATCTGCACACAAATATTTACCGGTATCGGAACGATTTCGCATGCCTGAAACAACATAAAACAATTCATAAACATTATAAAACATAAATCAGTTCTGCTTTCGGTAGCTGCCGTGAGCAACATTTTTAAAAAACTACACTTTTATTCAATTAAAAATTTAGCATCGCGATAATCGCGCGAATACTCGTTATAAATATGAAATACAGGACCCCGCGCGCAATAACAGCGGCCGCGCCCGCATTAAAAATGTAATTTACGGTTATTAGTAATTAGCCTGAGAAAATTAGCTTAAAACTGATCTCACAGCCGGTATCATAACGACGATGTCTCCATTAAGCCCCCTAATGCCCCATCCATTCGAGAGCCGCGCGATTTTCGGCGCCACCCCTTTTTTTCCCAGCGGCAGCGGCGCGGCTTCTGTTTAATTTCGCGGCATTAAACGGCTCGGTCGTCGGTACATAAATTTCGCTGTTTACTCGGTGGGGGCACTCTTCCACCTTCCCGCTCCTCCTCCTTTTTTTTTTTTTTTTTTTTTTCATAAAAACCTTTTCGGAATCTCGAGAGCGATATGCCGCGCGTCAATTGACTTTTATGCGCGCGAGACGTTTTTACGCTCGTTCCCGGGGTGTTTTATGTCGATTTTTATGGTACGACGGAAAAACCTATACACACACCAGGCACACACGCACGTCGGGGTCCCGCCTGGCTCTCCGGCCGCGCTTTTTTACGCCGTGGGATATCGGCCCGGGTTAGGTGGCGTGTATCTGCGATTAATAAGAGCGTCGCTCGTCGATATGGAGTGCGCTATAAAAAAAAAGTGCTGGGAATTTCGTTCCGAGAGCGATTGAGATGTTTACGTCCTCGCGTAGCTGCGTAGTCGGGAATTAAGAGCGTTGTTCAGCAAAGTGGCGAGATTCGTTAGATTGGGAATTATTGATAACAGTTTCGCTGGCTTACATTCAGTTAAACTTTTTTTTTTAAGTCTTTTAGCTTTTCAGACGTAAAATCGTTCGATCCAGTTACGTGTAGTTTGCGATGTTAATTTATCCAAAAATAATAAATAATCTTAATTAAACTCGAGAAAATTAATCAATGCCATTTTACTTACTAATTGAATTAAAATTCAATACTCTATTAACTTATCCCCGTCTACTCTTACATTACCGTACGTCCCTCCCATTCAATTCCACGTGTAATACAGCGGAATATACCCAGCTTTATTTCTAATTATTCCCCTCGGCGAACACACACTCCTTTTAATTTCCACTTCCTATGCAACGCGGCAAAGTACCGAATCCTCTCAGCGGCGCCGACACACATCTCCTTAAAACCCCCCCGCTCGCCCGCGATGATCGCCCCTCGCGGCGAAAAAGAATTGGAAGCCCCGGCGAGTAACGAGACCGCTTAAGTAGAAAAAGCCCTTGATCCCCCGATACGGCAAGCCAAAGTCGCCGACTGCTCGCAGCTCGCTTTCGGGCTTTAATTTTACGACGGCGCCGGCAGCCAGCGGCAGCAGCTTCCAACTTGATTTTCACGCCTCTCCTCCTCCGGGGGAAGATCACACGCGAGAGAGAGAGAGGCGCTTTCTCGCCTTGATAATGCACTTCCGAACAAACGCAATAAAGGCCGCGAGCGCGCGCGAGGAAACGAGTTTGTTTAGTCCTCTCGACGCTCTCTCCCCGGGCTCCTTTGCCGAGGAAGTTTTTATATGCGCGAGCGCCTCTTCGCCCCGGGATTTTCTGTCCCCCGCCCCCACTTTTTAAATTTGTGTCTCAATGCGAGGTCTTTGCGTTATTTATGCGGCGGGCTGGATTACTTCCTGAGCTTTTGATTTAGAGCTAAGTGAATTATGGCCACCGAGTTTTTCTTCTTAATTAATATCGCTTGTACGCGCGGTAGTTTGTTTCAAAATTGGTCAAACCTGCCGGGAAATATTTTTTCGCGATCCAAAGCGCACAATAATTTACGGACTTTCGCGAAAAGCCAACAATATTTACAAGCTGAATTTTTACGAACTAATTATTCACCCGGCGAATTAAATCTTTCGGTACTTGAACAAAGAGCCGATCGACCGATCTAATTACACTGTCGGCTCCGAAGGGAAGTCATACTAAAGTACCCAATTAAAAATTTGCATCGAACCTCCGCCGCTTTCGGTCCATTAAAAAAAAAAAAAGAAAGAAAAAAAGACAGTCCTTCAAGAATCATTGTTTCGATAATTTCCCCGCTGCTCTGCAGCCTACATTAAGCCTGCAAAGTTTCTGCATTCTGCCCTCCGACCGGCCGGGTCTCGAAACTTCGGTACAGCGCGCCAGTCAAAGTTAAGTAAGCAAAGAATACAAGTCTTTTAAGAGAGCCCCAAAGTGTTTTGTCGATTGCGCTCGGAGAGAGAGAACGGAGAGGAGGGCTGGGGGGCATATCCGCGATGAAACTTCCATTTACTTCGACGAGAGGCTATATCATCGCGCCTGTCAAAACTTAAAAGAAGTTTTCGCTTAGCGCGAGGCTCGAGCGCGCGGGGCGCCGGCCAGCTAGACGCGCCAGAGCGCCGCTGCCTGTCCGGAAATAGGAGTGTGCTTCCTTTTTTGCTCTTTGCAGTTGATACTTTGCCTCGCTCGTGCATCGTTTATTGTCGGGAGTTGAGGCACTGTCCTGCCGGGGAATTTCATCGCGGAGCACGGCGAGTTGGGTGCATTCGATATTCAATAATGCTCCAATCACTTCATTTATCGAGCACTGCGATTGCAGTAGTAATGTGAGCTTTTATTCGTGTAAATTGTATTTTTCTATTTGCATTAGCTTTCGGTCAAATATTTTGAGAAAACATTGATTTACTCGTTTCGGATTGCAGCTTAATTAAAAACTTTAGCTGTGTTTTGAATGTAATCAAATATAACAAATAAAGACTAGTGAAAGTATATATAATGTTAAAATAGACTTAAAATTACACGATAACGAAAAGTTTAAAATTTATAATCCCCAATAAAAATTTCATCCTTCCTCCTCTACCAAAAATCCAACCGCAACATACGCTTCTCCAAACGAGCCGTACCCTGAAAATATTAAACAGCACGAGCCCAAGCCGGGGGTGAAATAAACAAACGTCCGCGCTTAACGCCGATGAGCCCGGCGGAGAAACGGGCCCTGGCGGGTGTCGAGATTGCCCTTGTTCCCTGCAGGTTTGCGTTACCTCCTCCTTCCCTTCTTTCCGCGCGCGTCTCCTTCCTCCCTTCGGCCGGAAGCGGCGGACGCGTCCGTTAATTCACGCCGCCTCGATAATTCAACGTCCCGACTCGTAAACTAGGTAAGACGTCGACGCGGGGGGAGAGGCTGCAGCGGATAAAGAATAGAAAGTAGGAGGGCAATAAAGGAGACGCGACGTGAAAGAGAGAGAGAGAGAGAGAGGGAGAGCGAGTTCAGCGAAGAAATTGGAAGCGGGAGACGGAGCCGGCGAGTATTTTGGAGAAATGTTTGCAGCAGCTCGCGACTCGCCGAGTTGCGAACTTTGATCAAAACTTGTATTACGGCACTTGCGAGTGCGGCTATAAAGATAAGTGATGAATTTCTTAGGGACTTTTTTTTTTTTTTAATAAAATCCGAGGGGTTTTTATTGGAAAGGGTTCGCTTTTTATCCAATAATGAAAATACTTTGCTGATTTGCGTTATAAGCGTTGAGCGAATAATGTACTGTAATAATTTTATGGGTTTGCAACTTCTGAGAATTGAATTATACTGCGCAACCATTACGATTCAATAATCTAAGTGCATTCACATACTGTCGATATTCATAATAAATATTATACGAATGCATTGATGAGAGTTCAAAATAAAATAAAAAGCAAATGTAAACTTAATTAAATTTTGACAGAAGCTGTAAAGCTTTAATTAAAAGTTACAGATTAAAAAGGATATAAAAATCAATTTGTTATTGCCCATTCACAAAAAGTAACTTTTTGAAACGAACAGCTTTTAAAAGTTATAATTACAAAAGTTAAGTTTTTATTTTTTAACAAAAAAAGAATTAATACTTAATTTTTTATTCAATGTTTTAAAATGCAACTCATTCGCCTTACTTTATTTCGCGTTGAAAATTTTACATTCAAGCTTGTGGCATATTTTTCAAATTAAAAATGGCGCAGACCCTTCCGAAATTAAAACTTGAAATTCCGGTAAAATTAAAACCTCTGCAATTTTAATCCTTCGCATTTTAATTATCTCCCGACAAAACGCCACATATCCAGCCAAACTTAAGGATTTTGCCCTCGGCTCGTTCGTCTCTCGAAGACGAGCATCGAATTTTCAAAATAGGCCTAACTAAATCGTACATATCGGCTTAAAGAACTTACGTAAAGCATATCCCCTTAATCCCCTCTAAACTGTTAACGGCGCGCCGAAAGTCCATCAGAATAATGCACTCCGACGCGAGAAGAACGCGAGGGGTGAAAGACGGAAATAGAGAAAGACAGTCGCTCGCGCCGCTAAAAAGGCACGCGCGCATTATATTCCGTGGCCCGCCGGCGACGCGCGCACACACACACGCCCACCTTTTTTTTTTGTTTTTTAGTACGTGCCACTACTCCGATCTCGAGCTCTTCCTTTTTTCCCTATTTCCAGATTTACTCGCGAGCCGCCGCTGAATTAAAAGGGACGAATAATCCCCGTAAGTACGTCCTCGAGAAGGGAGAGACGCGCATTCCTGAAAATAGCGGGAGATTGCAATTTTTGGGTAGAGCCGCATTGTTCCTGTGTACCCGCTCAAGACTGTATTACTCCGAGCTCGGGACTCGTAAATAACGACGATAAATCGATGAATCCGCCGGTGTGTGATGGAGGCAATACTCCTCCTTTTTTTTCGTTCTCTTTCTCTCTCTCTCTCTCTCTCTCTTCTCTCGGGAGTCTCGTTTCTTTTATTGAGACTGTCTGCGGATAGTCCATGCGGAAAGAAGAACGCGAGTGATATACGAGCCGGTCATTGTATTGCGAGAACGAGAGCGCGAGTTTTGTTTTTTCGTTAAATTTAATATTTCTGCGCGCGCGATATCCGGGACAATCCACTTGAACGCGAGAGCAGCCGTATGAACAAAGGGAAGGAACAGTTCTTTTGATGGGAATTCGAAGCTAGTTTTTTTTTTTTTTTTTTTTTTTTTTTAATGAAAATTCGTTTTTGCGACGTGGCTTGGGTCGTCGTTTGAAATTAAAAGAGAACACGTCACAATGCGCCGATTGGAACTGCAGAATTTAATGTATTCGGTTCATTATTTGGAATATCGCGAATTAAAAATGTACAGGTTGACGCGTCTCTCGTTTAATTAAAAGAAGTAGAAAAAGGATTCTTTTTAATTCTTGGAACAATGGAAACTCTCAATAAGGTTTACTGCAAGGAGGAACTTCATTTGGAATTGCATTCTAGGAAATTAATCGAATTGTAGTTTGACTTGAATTTAGTACAAAAAGTCTTTTTTAATTTAATTTCAAAACACTCCGGGCAAGCTCCAACACTGAAAAAATATAGAGCAAGACTTAACAAACAGTAAAAATTTTAATTGCGTCGACGACCTTTTATTCCGATGAAATTTTGAAACACAAATGCAGTTACATTAGTCATGGTAATTATTACTAGTCCTTCTCCTGTAAAACCTGGAAAAAAAGCTCTTGCAATTTAATTAACGTCCGCTGTCGGTGTTCGCACGTCACAATTGTCAAACGCAATTCAAATCGCCGGAATTTCTTATTGTTAGTCACTTTTACGACATCCTCGGCGAATCCAATATTCTCGTGCGATTGAAATTTTTATTAAATCCGAAGGATTTTCGAAACTATGATTGATTACTTCAATCTCAATTCAAAGGCGATTTTAAAAAAAAAGCCTTACTAATTCTACTATTAGAATTAATGAAATTTTTTTCGAAATTTTCGCATCCTCCACCTTTTGGAGCGATTTAAAAATTCTCTAATATCCATAAGGCATTTTAACGAAAGCGGAAATTTGCCCCCTCCAACGGAACGGTATCCATAAAAAGACGTCTCTCGCGGATTCGTTTCAGCGGCGCGGCCCCACGCCGTAATCCGGCGCTGCATCCAATAATACGAAAAGGCCCGTTAAATTAAAGCAGATGTAAACCTTAGCTAACAACCGGCCCTCATAAAACAACTTTCCTCTCTCTCTCTCTCCTCCCCCCAATTTCACGAGAATCGCTCCGGCGAGTTTCCCTTTTCGTTTTCTTTCCGCGCGCTTGTCCGCCCGCACTCCAGCCGTAAAGTCAAATTTCGCCCTTAACGTTTATCAAGATAACTTGTAGTCGAGCGTAAACCAAGCCCGACTTTAGTCCTCGAGTAATTATGTAAATTTACAATTTTCGATATTGCAATTGTGTTTAATAAAAAGTGTAAAGATCTTCCGTAAAAGTGGCCGTTTACTTGAAAAAAAAAAGTAATTGGAGTATATAAACTATTATAAATAAATCGTTCTTCGGCTTTGTCAACGAGAAAAATGCCGCGGCATAAATTGCAAAACGTTTCGCGTTAAACTTGTTTTCCGTTGAAATTCGTTTGTCAAAGTAACGCATGCACACAGTTTATGCGCGTGCCCTCGCTAAGTTTCTTCGGCTTGTTAGAGGATTAAGTACTTTGCCTCCTCTCGCCAGCCTCTCTTTGTTTGCTTTCTCTTCGAAAGTCCCGGCCAGGTTAAATATTTTGTCCCCAGTTTCTAAAACGACACTCGGCATTTCGAAACTCTATAACAAACCCCGCCCCCCGCGCGCAAAAAAAAAAAAAAACAAGCTCGACCAACAATTTTCCCAGCGTACTACCCTCGACAGCGGCGACGAGTAGTCGAAATTTAGCAGCCGCGCGTCCCGCACAATGCGGCCCTCGCAATTGTGCGTATCGTATATACGTTAGACACTCGGCAGGGTTCCGACCGACGTTATTAATCACGGAGATGGAGGGTCAAGCTTGACCGCGTATACGTGCGCGCTAAACCACCAATCAGATTCTGCGGCCGGGCCAGTACGAACTCGCGAGTTTCCAGGACACTCCGGCCGACTGGCGCTGCTGCTGCACACACACGCATACACGCACACACGCGCGCGCCGCGTAAAAACTGATTTAAATTGATCCTGCTTTTGAAAGGCCGGCGAGGAATGCCGCGGTTTCGATACTTTTCGATGAGCTGCCCCGATTGAAATTGTTGATTTTCGGATTAGCCGACGGACTTTAGCGGGGTTGGTGGTGCGCCGGTGGAGAGCCTTTTAATTTAGAAATGGATTTAACCGAAATCGAGGCGCCGTTGTGAATGATCGAGGAATTAGCGTTATTAATAGATATCAATTAAAATAAAATAATTTCGTTGCGGCATTTTAGCAGATTTTTATTAATTGTAATTGTCTTTTATTAATTGTAAAATGATAAAAATGAATTTCCTTGTCCGCTTTATTTTCCTTATATTAATACGAATTACATAAACAATGTAAAAAATTCTGTATCTGTTTATTTAACTGCTCTTATTTTCTAAAAATTGATCGACGTTCTTGCCGCTTAAAAAATCGACGATCTTCCTCCATAAATTTATGTACACTGTAAATAGACATATATAAAAAGGGATACGCACATTTTATCTGCGGACGTATTAAGAACATGACGTATAGCGCCGCCGTCGAATAAAAGTACAAATATAGGAAACCAAAGCTCTTTTTCGCCGTTTCCGGGATCCCTCTGGGGTTTTTTTTTTAGCCGGCTAATGGGTGTGGAGATACAAAAATCCGATTGTCCGCTGCATGTAATCAATATTGGAATCCTATCAGCCTCTCGCGTGTAGAACGAAAATTTATTTCAGGATTCCAGCGCCTCTCGGGAATGACATTATTTTGAATAAATCCGTTTAAAAAGAAAGAATTTTTCTTCAGAAATTCGAATAAAGCAATTTTCGCGCGCGCTTTAAAAAAAAAAAAGAAAATTAGCGAAATAAAAAAAAGAGCATAAGCACTATAATTAAATTTCAAATCAATCAACGCGAATATCGTCGCATCGCTTCGGGCTTTATCGCGCTCCGTCATCGATCGATCAATCAGCGAGCGTCGTAAAAAGTAATGAAACGATCGCTTCTGGAATTATTGTACCTAATTCAAAAATACGCTGTAAAATCTGCAGTATCGCAATCTTAGAAATGCCACAATGGCGAGCTGGCGTCCGGCTTTATCGCTATTTGCTCTCATATTCTCGGGGCATTTTGTTTGCTTTCCTACCTCTCATTCAACAGTGCTTTCATTATACTTCTTCTCACTTCGTCAATGAAATTTAACCCAACTTACTTTCCGCGGCAACTCCCGCGGCACGTTTTGCATTCATTTATTTACTCGCCTAACGCCAGCTATGTATTTAGTGCCGAGTTATTTACCATTCGACCCGCCTTACTTTTTTCTAAATATTACAATGTAATTCAAAAATTATTTTTGAAATACGCAGAACAAATCTCAAAGAAAATTTAAAGATCTTTATTTACGTTTTTCGTTAAACCCTTTTCATAAAAAACTCTCGATTCCGCGAATATTTATTTTCCTCGATTCTCGAAAAAAACATAAACAAAGAAAAAAAAAGCGCGTTTGCACTTTATTCATTCATTCGATAAAAATCCAAGCCCAAAAAAAATCGATATATCGGCTCGACTTTCATAAACCACTCTGTTTTTAATACCGGAAAGCGCGGCGCAACAAAAGCACGCGCGCCGCGCCGCACGAATTCGAATTTTTCGAAAAAGCTTGAGCCGCGCGCCGGATAATTCCGCGGATCGGGGGCCCCAAGCTCCGGCCGTATATATCCAATTTCCAGCGCGGATCGGAGCGAGGCGGCAGCAAGACCGGCTTATCGGCTCGCGCATCTGCGCGTGTTTGCGACGGAAACACGAAGCTCGAGCGCCGAGAACCCGAGATTTCGCAAGCGCATACACCAAGAGCGTTTTCAGAACGCGTCCCCGCGACTGCCTTTCGATTTCGACTCTGGTGTGTGTTGTCGGGAGGGAAGGAATTTGTCGAGCGGAGTTATTGGACGGAGAGCTGCGCCGTGGATAATTATTGCGAGCGGAGACGAATGCTAATGGAAGTTTTCGTCGGGCCGCGCTCTCTCTTTTCTCGGCGAAGTTACGCGCTCGCTTTGAGATTTTTGAGCCGGGGAAAATTATTTTCTTCGCTCGAGCTCGGGAGGAGAATTGCTTTGAGGGAGAGCCTTTTTGCAACGAAAGTAGATCGATTTTCTAAAAATACGAAGATGGAATTCTACCAATTCCCTTCTGCTTTTATTCGAGAAGCTGTAGTAAAACTATATTACACCGCTTCCTTTCTTCGATTTCGGATAATATCTTGATTTATAAGTGAACATCGTAAAAGCAGCAATGTTTTTGAAACCTTAATGAAAGTGTCTTAGTCTTCCAATAAATAACAGCAAGAATAAATAATTTTGTTAGCATAATTAAAAGCATTTAATTCCTTCACAGAAACTTATTGACTTCCCAGCACCTTCATAAATCATCGAACGAAACAAATACTCGCGGAAGAATCAAAACCGCGCAATCCAAGTCGCTCGGCGCTCGATCTATACACGCACAAAGCGATCTCGATCCTCGGCGCAAGCTGTTAGATTCTCCTAAACCCCATCCGTGACATTTCAATTCCTTCCTCCGCAAGGCTCTCCCGATCCCCATCTTCAAAATAAACCCGGAGCCGATACTCGGGCGCGGAAAGCTGCCGTTACTCTGCCTCTCTCTCTCTATATATATATACATGTATATACGCGGAGAGAGCCTTGGACTTCATAAATCCTCGCGCAGATCGTTAAACCGGTAAGTAGAAAATCCAGCCCCGAGCTCGAGTGCCAAACAGAGTGGCTCTGTCTCCTCGCCGCCGTGTACGGGGGAAAAAAAATAATAAAACGGGAGCTGCCGCGCCTGAATGCGCGACGGGGGGATAATAAATCGACTGCCCCGATCGAGTCGCGCGCTCCGGAAGCCGGCAGTGATTTTGGGATGTGCAGCGGCCTCGCCGAGGCTTTTACGCGCTTGTTTACGAGTAATCTTGGATACGTTTGACGCGCTTAAGCGCTTGATAAAATTCGAGCTTGTGGTTTTGACTTTTTAAGGTTGCTCGTAAGCTCATTTTTTTTAGCGAATTTTAGAGCGCGACACGTGGAACGCGCATCGCTTCTGTGGTTTTGCAGGGTTTGCCGGTATTGCGAAACTTATGAGAAAACGACGCTAATTCGGTTTAGTTTAAAGCTTTCGTTTGAAACTCACCGTAATTTCGCGATGCAAAACAATGCCTAATTTCGCAACAAACTTTTCGTAAGATTTTTTTTCCTTTTTTTAAGTCGTTTTAACCCTTTATATGGGTGAATAAAATTTGAAAAGAAATTTTTAAAAGAAATAAAACATATTCGATGTATAATACAGGACAAGCAATTGTGAAAGAGATACATCAACGTCAGTCGAATCGTGAAAGAGTAAAAAAGAATTCGAAGGAACTATCACTAAAAAAGAAGGTAAAAAAGACAGGTATCTTATCTTATATATAAAAATTTCATTATTGACATACATTTCAAATTATGTGTACACAAACTAACGTTCTTGCGACTGTAATAATCCAACCTACACCACTAAATCTTAATGTTTATCTCCATAAATCATACGCACAAAGGCCAAACGCTCGGCGGTGTCGAGGCAAATATTTAATCACAACCGCACAAAGTAGCACAAATTAAAATACTCGAGCGAAATGCTTATAGCCATCGAGAGAGAGCGGCTCGAATACTGCAGCATTGTACCGCGCGGGTAACAATTGCGCAATTGTTTAGCAGATACAGAACCTATTACCCGGGACGCTGCAAGGGACATTTCTGCGGTGCTTCGCTGGGTTTCAATCCCGTTCGAGCGGCCAGAGATCCGGCGTTGACAATAATTAGAACGAAAAGCCTTCAACTGGCGCGCGCGCGCGGGCCGCTCGTAATCCATCTATAAGTCATACTCTCGCGTCCCTCGCATCTCCCGACGCTTTATCGCCGAGTGGTTACGGTGTGGTCGGATTGTTGGACAGGCCAGCTAATTACGAGGAATTTACGCGCAAGCGGCGTTGATATTATTTTACATGATATATATATATATGCATCGTACAGGAATTGCTGGCCAATAAACGATAAAGAAACGATTGATTGTATCGGGCAGAATGCTCTGCAATGTGGAACGGTTTGTGGAGTTTGTGGAAAAAGTTTTAGGCGACCATATAGTTGTGTTTTAGTGATTTAATCAAATGTAATCGAAGAAACATACGTATTATAATAGTCAAACGATAAATGAGCCATCCATTGGTACAAGTATCATTGCCGCAAATTAAATTCATTAGAAATTTAATAAATAATATTTAATTATTTATATTAATTATATTTAATGTACCGAGAAAACGTATAGATGTTTTAAAAATGTGAATAGCCACTTTGAATGACGCTTCAATCAATAACTACAAGCGAACACGACACACATTTCTCATCGACATCTCTTTACAAGTGTTCCGACAATACCCCTTCCCTCTAATGGTTCGCTCAGTACAAATCGACCCGCGCGTCTTTATTCCCGTAAATACACGAAGAAGGGGAGCCTCGAGCCCCGCGGGGTATTACAAATTCAGTGCCGCCGCTGAAGACTCTTAATTCCCGGGTATTTTCGTGAGAGCTGCAATGTAATGGAGAGCTGTGGGTGATATACGTGTAGGAGCGGGAGAATTTTTTTTTTTTTTTGGAAAAGTGTCGCGCACGTAGATAAGAGGGGGAGGAGACGGATGGAGGCGCGATATTTATAAGGTGCGGAGCGTGATAAAACTCTTTCGGGAGCTCAATATTTTTAGATATTTAGTTTTTTAAAGAGGGTGTGTTTCTATTTTTTTAGGTTTATGTTTAGAAGTGCTCCGCTTTATATCTGTTTTGTTTCCTCAATGCAGCCTGCTTGATTGCTCGAGTTCATAAGTGTAAAAATCTGTAGTAAACGCCATAACCAATACGTCATATACATATATACTTAAACTTAAATACCGAAATAAACAAAATGCACTGGAAAGCATTACCCGCGAGGCAAAAAAAAAAAATACTATATATTCAATAACACAAAGCAGAAACGGCCCGTCTAACCTCGAAGACGAAGAGCTTCCGCTTTTCATCAGCATCACGTAAAGCCGAACGGAAAAAGTGAGCCGCGGCGCTCGGGGATAAAGTGCGTCGACTCGCTAATAGCAACAAGTTACTTTTGTCCGTCGGCGGAATATGGAGCCGGCCGCGATCTCTATATTTAGGAGGCTCTCTCGGAGAGCTTTTTCACGCCCGTCGCTCGCTCGGGGCGGCAGACTTTTAAGCGCTCGAGGGAATTAATTGACGTTGTTAGCGCTCGACGCGTCGCGCGATATTCTTCTGAATCCGCGGCCTGGTAACGATGACTGGCGCGACGCTGTTACGCGGCGGCGCGGTTTGTTTAGGTGTAATGGGGCGGGGAGGTTTAAGTTGCGCGCGGTGGAGGGTCGTCTCTCTTTTTGAGGGGCTGATTATTATTGCCGCGAGATGGATTGTTTTTTAGATTATTTTTTAATTGCACGACTTAGAGAATAAATGCGATTTACTGGTTCACTTTGGAATTAGTATCTAATTTATACACTATTATTTATTGGAGTCTATCATTAACGTATTGAGATAATAAAGTATTTACATGCAAATGCATTCTATCTTGCTGAATGCTAATAAAATTAATGTAGCGTAACATTTCCAATCTTTGAGCTGACTAAAAAAACTGGCTAAAATATTTTATAACGGGATAGACACCTTTTAACATGCTTTATATAAAAATGATTAGTCTTTTTTTAAAAAAAAGCAAAGAACTCAAATAATTTTTTGTTTACTGAAAACAATGTTTCATTCTGTTACACTTCATATAGACAAACCTTTTTCTCGAAATATTTGTTTGTATTCCGTTTGTACCAAAACAGTTATAAATTAAAGTATTAACGCATTTAATTTTTTCAGCCGAGGGACAAAACAAACTGAGAAAATTCAGTTTTCCCAAGACTAACGCACTTCTGCTCACCGTAAAAAAAAAGAAAAGATCAAAGCAACCATCGCGAGCACGTTCCCTGTTCGCTGACCCGTTGTCAACGTTTTAACTTAATTTACAAACCCACTTACATTTGCCGGAGCCCGCGGGGCGGGGCGAGCGAAAGAAGCGCGCGAGAGTTTAAAAAAAAAGGGAAGAAACAACGAGACTCTCCGTCCGAGCAAGAGGCAGAGGAAGAAAGAGAGATCCTAGACTCAACCGCCGCCGCCGCGCCGCCGCCGCCGCACTACAAAGTACAACGAGACGACAAAGTGCAAAAAGAAAGGAGACGAGAGAGAGAGAGAGAGGGAGAAAAAAGGGGGGCAAGAAGCCGTGTGCGCAGCTCGCCGACGCGCAAAGGCCGCGTAAAAGAAGAGGAGCAGAAAACTCGCAAGATGATGAAAAAACGGACGGACGGACGGGCGCGGCAAAAGGCCCCGGAATTTCGCGCCGCCGCGGAATTGAAAAGCCAGACTGCTTGTGTATGTACGCCAGAGGAGAAAGAGGAGCTTTTTTAAGCTCCCGCGCGGATGAATGGGCCGGAATTTTCGGAGATTAATTCCCCGAGTCGGGATTAATTATGCGTGCGCGCGTCAAAGAAATATCGATGCGATTAAAACGCTGGCCCTTTCAAAGGCCTCTTTTTAGGAGGCTGCACGTTACTTTTCAAAGGCTTTACGCGGATAAATAAACTTTAATGCGGACGCGTATATACATCAGCCGCTCTCGACTTGTTTTCAAAAAGTCGAATGCCTTGATGCAGCTGGAAAATGTTACGTCTGCGCATCGCGGTAGTAAAAAAATCGGAACTAATCACACTTTGCAGATCATTTGAAGTTCACGATAATCGGGGAAAAAAACATTCTCGAGACCGAGGAAAAATGTAAAATTATGCTACTAAATGTTGGCTTTTAAAAAATCCTTTTACAATAAAACTGTTCGCCGTAGAATTTTGAAAATTAAAACAGCTTCGCCGCGTGAAATATTGTTTACAAACAGTAATGGCGATCATTTTTCATTTTTCGCCCCATTGAGAGCCACCCCACTCCACACAGGCCGCGAAGTGTCGCCAGTTAAAATTTACATAAACCGACAATAATAACACTTCTGGCGCTGTAAATCAACCGGCGAACTCGCATAAAATTTTAACGCCAACCCGGAGCGCATTTCAAAAATGAAACTCGCCCATTAAACAATTTCCCCGCGCTCTCTATTTTCAGCCGGGAAACTCTAGAAAAAGCTCAGATATCCCGTTGCCTCGACGACAGGATATCTCCGCGAATATCGACAGTCGTTAATTACCGCAAAACAAAGAACACCGCGTCGCATATATACATATATATGTGTGCATGTGCGTCGAGGCTCCTCTCCAGTGCCGTCCGCACTTATTTCCTTGCTACAAAAGGCGGCGAGGTATAAGCCTCTCTCGCGAGGACGTTTAATGGGCCACTTTAACTGACAGATCAATTAACCGGAGGCGAAGCGGAATCCAGCTTTGAATTTCCCCCGGCCCCGATAAAAAGGCGCCGCCGGCGGCGCTCGATAATTTCGCGATTAATTAGGGGCCCCCCGAACGTCTAATTCCGCGCGAACGCGCTCCTCGAGATTAGCCGCGCCGGGAGCGGCTCTGACTGTATACATATATATATGTATATACTCCGTTCGCCGATGGAAACGCCGAGGGACGTCCGCCCGAAGGAAGTACAATGAAGACGTTCGCCCCGGAACGGTACTTAATGGAAACGGGCTTCTGCGCGAGAAATTATAGTACCGGCTGTAAAATGGAAAACAAATGTGACGCGCTGCCCCTCGATTACGTACGAATAAATTCAGTTTTGCGTCCCTGCTTACTTCCGGGAAAAATTAGTGCTAAGCTGGAGGAACGGATTATTTGGTTTCATTGAATTTAAAAGTTTTTATATGTCCTTGCAGGAAACTTTATACTTTGTAGAAAGATATTTCGAAATTTTATCCAGGAAACGACTTTTATCGTAACACGTTTTACTATTATGCATTTAATATTATTCAAACAGTGAACAATTAAATATACAAATTTACTTACAAAACAATCATTTTTAATAACCAAATCTTGACGAAAGATACGCTTTCCTAATATTATATCATAAACTAAATCTAAAATGAATAAGTAATATAATCATAACGGAACCTCTCGCGCCTGAAAACCTAACGCCAACATCCATTCTCATTACAGAATTCAGCGAGCCATCAAAAAAGCTTCGCCTCGCCTAAATACATCCATTAAATCAAAAGCATATTACAGCCCACATCCATCTCTCCCCCTTAAACTCGGCGAGCCGTCCAGGCGCGGGGCTCCAAAACAAGCTCCCGGGCGCATTAAGCCCCCGATAAATAATTTCGAAAGTCGCGCCGCGGGCCGCGAGTTTCAGCGCGCGCGCGCCCACGCGCCGGTAAAACCGCGGCGCTAATTTTTAAAGGCTCTCTCTCTCTCGCGCGGGGCGATAAATAATAAGAGTATAAATTCGCCCCCGAGAAAAGAGAGCGCGTTGCGCAACTCTTACGTATAGACGCGCGGCGGAGAAAAGAAAGCGACTCGACGCCTCTGCGGCTGGCACTGACAAGTGGAGTGTGCGCCGGACTGGCTCTTTGCTCGAGGAGCCACGTGGAGCGTGGCGGGGAAACAAAAGATGCAGCGGAGGCTATTTGCCCCGCAGTGCGGTGCGTGTGTGGAGCGAGTCGTGAATAATTACCGATGCGGTGCGCCGACGCGGCCGGCGATATAGCCTGCTATTAACGCCTGATTCTTTCGGCGAGGTCGATTGTTTTCGCTGGCGGGCTGTGGGCCGCTTTGATTTTAGATTGCTCTGATTAATTTTGTTTTGTTCGCGGATTTAAAAAAAAAAGGGGCAATACTGTAAGCGGGGCTTTCTGGCGCGAAATTTAGTGGAAATTGCAGTGGAACTCATTGCCTGCGTCAATATCAATTATTAATAATTAATAATTGTTGATTATAATCTTAATACTTCCGATATTAAAAGCTTTAAGTGTACAGTAACTATAATCGTGGGTACCGAGAATCTAAATTACAAAATTTTGACATTAAACTCTAAGTAATGTAAAAGTAATGACAAATCTATATAAACTATAAACCTAAAATTACAATCGAACCGTCTCTCGAGTCTCGAAAAAGCGAACGCGCGTTCATCAAAAGTTAAAAAAAGAGAGCGTGCCAACGTGTCCCGTCTCGCGACAGACGATGAACGCACGCCACAAAGTGGCGCCCGCAAAAGCTGCCCTCGAAGATCGAGGGGAGAGGGAGATTGACGTGCGTTATTACTTAATTGGCGATAATCACGCGCGGAGGCCGACTGTCCGCGAAATTTGACAGGGGCGAGACTTGCGCGCCGCGCGCTGGAAATTTCGACGCGTCGGGCTAATTCGATCGGCCGTCGGGCTCTGAGTCACGCATCGGCCGAGCCAACTTATTGGCACCCTGATTGCCTGGGAGGTCTGTCGCCGCGACTTCTTGCTGCCAGAAGGTCGCAGCCGGCAAGTGGTGACAACGAGGAAGATTCGTCAAAGAATCATCGATCACGCGCGGGGAGAAGTGCGTGTTTTCGTTCGTTCGCGAATGGTTTATGGTCATTGGATGGGAATTTGGATCGGAGAAGATTTGATAATTAAGAGGTTTTTATTGAGATTTATGGTGGAGAATCTGAGTGGCACGTCAAGACTTGAAAACATTTTGTGTATAATTTTCGAGAGCGCTGTATCCATAAAATGTATATGCGTTTTATTGCTTTTGAACAGTAAATAAATTATAATGCTACAATAATAACGTAGAGTGCTAATGAACAATTAATATGCATATAATATCGGAGTACAAAATTGATTTTAAATTATTTAATTAACGCAAATTTTCTGACATAAACTATTAAAAATTATTAGGTATTCATTGAATTACAAAGAAAGTAACTTTCATTACGTCCCTTGCATTAAAAGTTACTAAAATTTTATAACCCATAAAAAAATTAATCCGAAGCGCGGGGCAGTAACAAATACCGTGAAAATTCCCTTCGAACCTCCAATAAACGACAAAGGGCGCCCTCCGATAAAGTAATAATTCCGGCTCGTTTTTACGATGATAATTTCAATTACGCGAGCTCAATTACCACCGCGATTTTTTTTTTTTAAATTCATGAATACTTATCGTGAAAACAAGCACTTTTGGTAAAATATAATATTTAAAAGCGTCGTTTGGGGTTGAAAAGGGAGCGTCGCCCAGGCCTCGAGCGATTAATACAGTCAAGGACTTCGTAATTAACGCTTTAAACGAAGCCTCGCCGTTCGAAATGACGAATGCCGTCCGTTTTCAAGTGTCGCCGACTTGCGAAAACGAAAGCGTAATTACAACGAGCGGCAGTGTAGCTTCGCGAAATGAAACTCGAATCGCTTTGCTCCGAAAGAGGGGCGAGTATTGCGCTCTGCTCGGCCTAAACTTCCCAAGTCGACAATCGGCATTCGGTTCTTTAGACGAGCGCGCGAGAAGCTCTTCGGGTTTAGTTGCGCGAATTAAATGACGCGGCTGTTGCTATTGTGTTGGGTATAAAAGATATAAATCTGCATAGATATAAATATATTATGCAGATAAAAACGTGTGGTTTGCATTTAATTTACTGTTCATTTCACTCTCTATTTATGTAAAAAAATTTTTTTTTTTTCTTCAATTTTTATATTTTCGGGAAATTTTATGTATCACAATAATTTGTTTTATACTAGAAGTAGTATAACACAGTATAAGAAGTAGTTGAGCAAAAATTTCAACTTTTTTTTTCATATAAATTTGCACATTCTATAAACTCTATAAACTCGATCTATAAACATCTATAAAACTCCACAACATTGACGTAATTAGGATTCAATTTACGTAGATTGAATGTTACAGCATAAATTAGGTATGCCAGATGAGTTTAATCGTCATCGACCTCGTGACTGCGTAAATAAACAATACTCACCTATAGTATATATCGATCATCACTCTGCTCCGTTCGCTCATCGCCACAATAATGGAGTCGCCGCGCATTTCGGCCGCGGCGAGTCGCGGTCCTGTAGTATATTGTTTGCGCCGCGCCCCGTCATAATAGCAGTTTGTCCGAGCGGACTTGGCTTTTTCGCACTTAATCTTCATCGCGCGCCGCTCTGATTGACGTTGACGCGATGGTCGGACGGTTTTCGCGCGCACGGCGAAATAGTTGAAATTATTGGAAAGTTTTTAATTCGGGGAGTGCCGGGAGTGGAATGGATTGGTCCATATAGTTTTGGGAGGAGTTGAAAATTTTTGGGTAAACGAGTGAGGGATTATGAGGTGTTTTGAGGGAACGAGAGAAACTGGAGTTATTTGTCAATAAATTATGTTTAATGCGAATGTAAAGGATTTATCAAATTCTAAAACTCCTTCTGTGTACACTAATTCTTACACATTTTACAGAGATAATACACCTTTCACGTTGCTCTATCACTTTAGTTCCCAATCCCATTAAAAAAAGCTTAATCGTTTTATGCCCTATCTCACAAACCAGCTTCACCGCACGGAGCATAAAGCATCGCCGTTCAACTTGCCGCATTTCCAGAGGGATTAGCATCCTTTATTACACAATATAAACTTCCGCGAGAGCTCCGGCGAATTACGCCGGCATTCGCTTCTTCCCTCAAGCCCGCAATCGAATAAAACAATAACAACAGATCCGCGCAGCCGGTGGAGAAGAGCTAACTTTTTCCTCCTCCTCCTCCTGCCAGCAGCGTCTCTCCCAGCCGACTTTTCCATCCGCAGTCGGTCACTTTCATCCCCGCGGGAGGAGCTGCGGGAAAATTGAAATAAACAGGAAAAGCCGATGGACCGGCGAAAATTACCGCGGATGTTTTCTCCGCGGCGATAAAGCGGTAAAAAGCCGCCGTCGGGACTTACAAAGGAAGAGAGAGAGAGCGAGCTGATAAAAGAAAATGCGCCGGCGCATATCTCCCGCAGCTTTCTTTTGCTTTTCGAGGAGGTTTTACCGCGCGCGCGCCGACGGCTGCCCCGCGACAAATAGGGCTAATGTTTATCTTAGCGGGGGACGATAACGCGTGTATAATTAGCGCCGTTTTTCTCGGGATTTACCTTCGCCGCGGAGGTTTGAAACGCGCGCTTTCTGAATTTTAGTGTCTGCGATGACTGTTTTGTGGTGTATGTAAACATCTGGGCTTTTGTTCAAGCGCATATAAACGTTTTTGTTAGACTTTGTTTTAAACGTATAATTTTCGCGAATTAATTAAAATCAATTTTGAAACTTAATTTTTAAATTAGGGCTTTTTTCGTATAATATGGTAAAAAGCTTTTAAAATTTTTAAAATCACTTAGGAAATTTTCAATTTTAATTTAACTATCGCATTTAAGTACTTTAATTAATTTTTGAAAAGTTATTTTCTTAATGCATTTACTGCGTAAACGAAGGGGTACAGTCTTTAACACAAACAGTAACTTTAAATTATTCCATACCTTGACAGGTAAAAAAAAAAGTAGATCAAGAGATCCTTTTAAAAGCTAAGAGAGCTTTAATGTACATGAAAAGCACTGAAACTAATATTCCCGAAAACTTAATTTGGAAGATCTCCTGGACCAAAATTATACTTTCCACCGAACAAACAAAAGTATCTTCTTTTCCAAAAAAAAAAAGATGCCGACGAAAAGGTTGTGCCGCACCGAATCCCCCTTCATCCTCCCGCCAAGCAAAACAAAAAGCAATCAAGCTCCATAACCGAATCCCCGAAGCAGCTCCCCCGTCGCTCTCTCAAAGCTGACCCTCGCAGCTTTTCCAAATAACCGGGCCACATCTCGGCGCCGCAATCTCGCGCCCGGCGCAGGCCGGAATCTCGATGTATGATGAGCTCGGGGGCGGTCTCTTTAGCATTCCGCCTGCTTGGACGCAAGTAACCCCGCGCGCACAGCTGCACGGCGCTCGATCGTATCGAGCTCCTCGCGCGGAAAGCTTAGAGAGCTTTCTCTGCCGCCGCCGTGTTTACGAGCGACTTATTTTTTTTTTTTTTTTTCCGAGCTGGCCGGCGAGTCGTCGGTCATGCCGGCGGTTTTTTTACGACGCGGCTGATTTCAATGTCGGCTGCAACGCTAGTGGGAAGGTTTTGGGCAGACGAGACAGAGAGTTTTGCTGCGCTTTTCGGGATATGCAGATGACGATTCCCTTCTTAAAAAAATGATGAGCGGCCATGTTGAAGTATTTAAAGGCTTGATTTGATTAGTCAATATAGTTCGAATGTCAGAATTATGAATTCTTTGAATTTTGAAAACCGAATATTGATTTTTAGATGGAAAAATAGTAAATTGTGCAACTAGGGGAGAAAATGAGCTATTTCAAGCGAGGGTGAGATATTCAGC
>UCOL01002403.1:0-25883 GCA_900474335.1 Ormyrus nitidulus | reverse complement strand
CCAACAATCGTATTTAAAAAAAAAAAAAAAAAAAAAAAAGAAGCCCACGATAACATATCTCCAAATGCAAATTCACCCGCAGCTCCGGATTTTGAAAAAGCGTTTAAGCCGCCGCCGCGCCGAAAGCTCTCTCGATCGGGCTTTGAAAAAGGGGAGCCCGCGCGCGCAAAAAGAAATATATCGCGCTCCGCTGCAGAAAGGAAACGCGCCGCATCGCACACCGAGATACGCGGCCCGGCAGCTCTCTCTCTCTCTCTCTCTCTCTCTCTCTCGCGTACCTACACACATTTCGATATCCGCGAGCGGCGGCGGCGGCGGCGGCTGGAAATTTATGCATCGAGCCCAGGCCGCGCGCGCGGTGTTTGCGACAAGGTCGCAGCTATCGACTGGCGGTTTTGCCGGCGCGATCGCCGCCCTCTCTCACCTTTGGCGGACTCTCTTTCGTTCGTTCGCGCCGCGGGCAGCGGCGACGGCAAAACAGAGTGACCCACTTAACCGGAGCCGCGCCGTTTAATTATCGACGAGAGCGATTTTTTTTTTTTTTTAGCTTGCGAAATAATTGAAAGGGGTTTGCGAAAGATTCGGAGTTTTTGAGGAATGGAGACGATTCTCCGGGAGGGGAATTAAAAAGTCAACGATTGGTCGTTTGAGATACTTTTAGAATTAAGCGAAGAGATTGCATATTTTTTTAATGAAAAATTGAGTTTTAAATTTTAATTCGACATTAGTTCGTAATGCCTTTCAATATGTAGATCAAGTGCAAGCATTCATTCCTGGCTGTAAGTATAAATGTTCGCAAAAGCGACGATACTATTACAAGAAACTAAAACCAGCAACCAGTTTATAAATCCCAAAACCGACGAAAAACAATTGATATCAATCACGGCTAGCCAAACATCGATGCTATCCCCCCCCCCTTCCATCGTCGGCGGCGCCGCAAAAAGAAAAACAAATTGTAGCCGCGCGCCTTCAAATATCACTTTTTAATAAGGGATTCATCAAGTTGACTTGATAACGAAAAAAAAAAACAAAAAAGCGCGCGCGGTTTTCCCCGCACCGGGCGATAAATAAAGTCGAGCGATTAAATCGGCGCGCAGTCGGCGTTTTTGCCCGAGCCAATAATTCTCGTGAAATATCGCGCGCGCCGAGAGCTTTCGGCACGCAGCTTTGCTCGCTTTTTTTTCTGTCTCTCTCTCTCCCTCTCACTCTGGCTCGTCGAGCCGCGCGATCTTCCCTGTCCCTTGTTTTTTCTGCCCCCGTCGTTTATACATATAGCCTTGATAGGGCCGATAAATCGTTAATGAAGCCAAATAACCGTGTATTCTTTATGAACCGCGTAAACCTCTCTCTCTCTCTCTCTCTCTCTCTCTCTCTCCAAGATATGAATGTCCTTCCGCCGCGTCCTCTCTGCTCGGTATCTACGAGCGGTAACTGCTGT
Organism: Ormyrus nitidulus; assembly: GCA_900474335.1. Taxonomy (NCBI): domain Eukaryota; kingdom Metazoa; phylum Arthropoda; class Insecta; order Hymenoptera; family Ormyridae; genus Ormyrus; species Ormyrus nitidulus. The sequence goes on along the minus strand of UCOL01002403.1, from coordinate 24,445 downwards.
CGCTCTGCTCAATTTACGCGGCTGCTATTTACTTCCTGTTATTGAGTTTTTAGCCCGCTTTTATATATACGTAAGAAGCGCCGAGCTTGAAAGCTGAACGGATTAAAACGCGTTTGAGATGAGCTCTTTTTTAAACTATTCTTTAAAGTATTTTTTCGTTTCTTGTTAATTACGGATTCTCGAGTTTAAAAACCGAAACATAAAAGAAAATACTTAAATGTGCGTCAATAGTTTTATATATTAAAAACTTTTATTTAATTCAAAAAGTCGTTTAAACTGCGTTAAAGCATCATCTGAACGTTAAAAAGCCACTTGAACCATAATAAATTCACTGTTCACCACTAATTCCCAAGTCATTAAAAATTAATATAAAAACCAGCCCGAATCTCCATTAGACAGAAAAAGTAGAGCAACAAATTCTTGCTTTAGCTTCAATAAAGTATTCCATTCCAGACATTAATCTCCTCGTCGCGCCGCCCCACATCTCCGGCGCATTATTTCGTTTTTTTTCTTGTCGTCGCCTCCGTCGCTCTCTCTCTCTCTCTCTTTTCCCCTTGAAAATTCAAGTAAGTTCCTACTTACATAATTCAGCCAAATACAAGGCGAGGAAAAGTCTCTCTCGCGAGAAGCGACAAGTAAAATCGAGCAAAAGGACAATTACAAGAGAGCGGGAAAGAAAACGCCGCGGCGGCGCGAGCAGACAAAAGCTCCGCGACAAGTAGTAAAAGGCCAGATCACGTCAGACAGAAGGAAACTGTCGCGTCGCTTGGTTGCAGCCCCGCGAATCCTCTTATTTTCTTCCAGGCTCTCCAGTTATTCTATACACACATTTTTACAGCTGCCCCCCCTCCTCTCTCTCTCTCTCTCTCTCTTGCGCGCGCGCGCGCCTTTTAACGCGTATACCTGTAACTTACTTTTTACGTCTTCTTCGTCGCGTTCTTTTTCTAATTTTCCTTCTTTTTGGTTTGCCGCCTCTTTCGCCGAGGATGACTTAATTCCGCGTCTTGATAAGGGGAACTTTGTTCTTTTACGCGATCCAGATTGTAATTTACTTTTTAAATTTTTTAATTAGTTACTTAAATTGAAGTGTGTATTTTGAAACTTCGTATAATGGTATTTTAGAACGTTTTGAAGGATATTCTGGTAGAGAAACCAGTTAATCTAGTAAATCCATTATCTACTAGCCCAATTTCTCCTTCTATTTCAATATTTTTAACCAGTTTTGTGCGTTTATTGAAGAATGTCAAACCGAAAAATAGACGGTTAAACTGGTTCGTTTATATCCTCAGAATAAACTGTCTAATTTAGCTCATTTACCCAGAATCATTCCAGGGTAAAAAAAATCATCTCGACGAAATTCCCTCGTTTCTCCCTAACCCAGCCCTCTTTCATTTTAAAAAAAGCAAACTTTGAGCGGTCATCCGGTCTTCGCTGCTACTCGTCCGCCGGCACGAGGCGACGAAGCGATTTCTTCTTGTTTCTATGCGCCGTCTGGAGCAGCTTAGACTAGGCCTCGTCTCGTTCGCTCCGGCAGCTTTCCCCAGTTTACTTTCTCTCTCTCTCTCCATTTTTTTCTCTCCACGAGCACTTTTCTTCGTCGGTTTTCGCTCTTTGCAGGGGGAGGGCCGCTTTGCACAAGCGCGAGCACACGCCAAAGGAGGCCAGAGAGAGAGAGAGAGAGAGAGAGCTGCGAAAGGAACCGAAATTTGCAAAAGGATTTTTTTTTTTTAAAGGGGGGATTGCGCTTTGAGGCCGCGGCCTTTTTGTTTTACGTTAATTCGATTTTTTCCCTGTCTGTTTCCCCGGCCTTTTCTTTCTAGTTTCTGAGTTTTACGTAGAATTTCATTACAAAAAGGGGCGCTCTACACTCTTTCAGTTCTTGACAATCTTTTTCAGCGAAATTCGGAACAGATTTTTCACAGTTTAGATTTAAAAATACCTTTCGCGCATTAAAAAAAACTCAAGTATCATGGCATCTAAGCCCCTTACAGTGCAATAAATCACTAAATTATTTTAAGAAGCTCCAGTAAGGGTTGCATCACCCAATAACAAACTACCGCAAAGTCGAAACTCCGAAAAAATCCTCAAACGAGCTCGGTAACCTCCTTTCTCACCGCGCGAATCCCGAAAATACGAAGCGCGACGCCCGCACACGTTCGCCCGATCTTTTTCACACCGACGCGCCGGTTCTTACCTCCTCCTACTCCCTGTCCCTCGCCTCGTGCCTCTTTCTGTTTCGTCGGCCGCGGCGAGGCTTAAAGGCCTCGTGTGCTTCTCATTAAAAATAATTTCGTCCGAATGGAGAAAGAAGGCTGCTCTCCGCGCGCGCCTTTCAGCGAAACATTTAATTTAATGTACAATTAGAAAAAAAGAAAAAGGGGGAGAGCGCTCGGCGCCTCTCGCTCTCTTTTTTTTTTCGCCCTCCTCCGCTTTTTCGAGGCGGGCGCGCGCGGCCGCTAACGTCGCGAGGGGTAATGAGGATTACGCGAGAGGGCATTAACGATTTCGTTAATTGTCCTCGAGTTTTTACGCCTTTTTTTTTTGTCGCTTCGCTCCCGGAGCCTTTTGCCGAAGAACTTTGCGGGTGTATATTTGGGCATTTTTTTGTTCTTTTTTAAAAGACGCGCCTGCCGCCTCGAAAAACTGGAGAATAGACGGGTTGAACATTCGCACAATGCTTCTGGTGGCAAAAACGATACTTTTCGCGATAATTAAAAGCCAGCGCAGCTTCTGGTTTATTCGCGGAGCGGGTGAAACAAAGTATTTTTTTAAAATGTACCATAAAGAGGGAGAGAGAGAGAGAGAGACCTTTGCAGCCCGGCGGGATCCGCTGGACCGTCGATTTTCATACGCAAACAAAATGAGCTCTCGCATTGCATAAACACGGCCGAAAACACAAGCCGCCCGCGCGAATTCGGCAGATTAAATTACGCGCATTATTCGCCCCGGGCTGGTATACGGTATTCCACGAGTATTAACAAACGAATAGCCGATCGAGCAGCTGCGTTTCAAAAGGAAATTTACAATTCAAAATTCTTCTTGTGTTTTTGATCTTCTCGGCGGAGGGGGGGGGGACCAGTAATTTACCTCCCGGGCAATCGTTCAGCGTTAATTCGGAGCGCGCGGCTCGTGAAAATTATTTCAATCGCGCGGGCTAAATTTTCGATTTCGACCTCTGAAAGGCTTCGGCGGTAAAGCACACCGACGGTGGATTGCATTCTTTTTTCCGCTCGCGCCGTTACGAGCGCGTTGCGTTAAAAATTCCGGCCGCGAAGTTTTACGCTCGCTTTGAGGCGGTGCCGCTCATTGTTTCGCCCTTAATTCGTTTTGATTGTCGCGTTTAAATCGAAATCCGCGCGCGGACGGGTATCGAGATGAAATGCGAGGGCGGACAAGTGCCGAGGATGAAAAAAAAAAAGTGTGTTTCAGTTCGTTTCGATGCTTTTCGCCGCGCGAGGTAATGAATTTGTAGCGAATCCTGAATTTTAATTGAACGGTGAATCGACGATCTGCCGACTTTATTTAACTTTTTAATCTGTTCTACCGAAATCAATACCAGATATCGTAGTTTTATTCGACATGCTAAAAAATTGGTTACTTTTTAATTTATTTCCAAAAGGAGCCGCGTCATTTTTTCAAACTGATATTTGAAACTCTCTTATATTCCAAGTCTTCATCAATCAGTGACTTCTTACCTAAAAATAATCTTCCCGAATTCCCCGGAGCTCTCTCCCAATTTCCGAAGCAAACTCGTAGCCGATAAAAATTTGAAACTCTTCGAGCGCACGGAATACAATTACCATCGCGGGGAGGCTGGCAATTACCGTCGCTCGCGCGTCCGAAAGGCTTGTGTAACAATTAGAGCTGCGGACGAGTTTGGGGTTGACCGCGATAAAGCGCGCCGGCCGCGGTGGCGCGGCTCGTTCGCCATCGACGTTCGGGGCGCGCGGACGTATTAGCGCCTGCGGCCTTTTTCTTTCCTTTTTTTTTTGTAGAAGCCCCTCGTCTTTAATCCGCCGCCGTGTTTTTCGAGCGGAATTCGACTGTTTTCGAGGCGAGGAGAATTGACGGATGGTTTCGTATATAGCTGCGAGGGACTGGGGAAGGAGAGACGCAGCCGTATAAAATGATTTTTAAAAATATTTGCGTGTTTACTGTGAAATACACGAGTAGTGTAATAAGCTATTTACCAACAAATCATTAACTTCGAGTTCACTGTTTAAATCAATGAAACATTTAGCGTTATAATACTTTCCGTATCCACCGAGTTCGCAATAAAAACTATGCAGGCTAACACACAGTAATTCGCAAAATGTAAACATAATCCAAGCAGATTCGCAGTTTGGAGAGGGCAGCGTCGCGCGCATTATCTCCGCTGATAAATCGTTCTAATAAACACGACAGCTGACAACAAATTAATTTTGCCGGCCGCGACCGCGAGAGGCGCGAATTCGCGACAACTATGCGGGGGGGGGGGTGTGCCTCACTCTTCATTTTCTAAATCAAAACAAACGTTACGTAACCTAATCTAATTTCCCGTGGCGCTTCCCCTCACTCTAATTTCGCGCCCCAGCGGCGGACGCGCGAAAACACTCACACGCGCACCGAGCGATCTGCGGTCTGTCGGCCGCTTAAACCAATGGACCGGAAAGTTCTCTCTCTCTCTCTCCTCTCTTCTCTCTCTCTCCCTCTCTCTCTCTCTCTCTCCTCCCGCCATTGAAAATGTCGGCGCTTTGTCTCGCTTTAATTTCTCCGATAGCAGCGGGCGATAATTACTGGCCTGTCTCTGTCTCGTTTTCCCGAGCCGGGAAGCGTTAATCTTTGTAATCTCGCGCGCGAGTTCGATAAATATTGGGGCTGACTTTCGGGCGTCGCGTGTCGAGCGTTATTTGCCCGCGCAAACCTTCGACACTCTTTAATCAGTCGATTATGCTAATTGGCCCCGGGCTTCTTTTTCGCTTCCTTTTTTTTTGGACGGTTTAGCAAGCTGCACCTTCGGGGATATGTGCATACTCTTGTGAGCGGGAGACGCGGAAATATCGAGAAAGTGAACGCGGCATTTCCCGCTGCGATATGAATTGCGATGTCTCTGTTATCTCGCCGAAGTTCGAGGGAGATTCTCAAGTTTCCACATCCACTTCGGGAAGTCAAAGTTTTTAGTTTCACGAGATTTCGCGTCTATATACAGTAACGCGCACTTTCACTTTCCTTTTAAAACTTGCACAATTTTACAAGCATTCCGCTCTCTTATTATAAAATTTAAAAAAAAAAAAAATTTTAACGATTTAATTTTCAAACTAGTCGTCGCGCTGCTCGCTTTAAAACTTGGCAAAAAAAAAAAAAAAAACAGAATCAGAACTCGCCCTAAAAAGTAAAAAAAAAACTTTCCCAATTTTTCTCAACTTCGTAACAATTACGTTATTTTTTTTAAAACCTTTTAAAAACACAAAGCGTCTAACAAGGATCAATTATTTCCTCGCTCCCGCGGCAAACAAGTAACCCTTTGTGCAGCATTAAAATTACAGCTCTCGCCGTGGATTACTTGACGCGTAAAGGGCGACTAAAAGTAAACCCCCCCAGTCGTTGAATAGAACACAGTGCCTTCAATTTATAATAGCAACAAAACGGGGCCTCGCGCCTCGCGCCCAGCATTCAACAAAAACCGCATTGAAATCGAAGGCAAAAAAAAAAGAAAAAAGTTTCCGCGTTCCGGACGAGGCTCTCTCACCTCGGGAAAACCGCAGACCGCGCGCCACACGTGCAGAAAATCCATTGTGACTACATAAATTGACGAGGCTGGAGGCAGCCTCGAGTCCAATTTGACGCGTGCTTCGTTATTCAATCAGGTTTTCACCCCCCCCCCCTCCTCTCCGCCATCTCTCTCTCTTTTGTCGAGTGCGAATTATCGCGGCGTCGCGATCGGCATAACGATGCTATTCCTTCTTTTCCTCGAGTATCGTACGGGAAAGGGTGACAATGGCTTGGCGACTACGCGGCCCATTAATAAAGATTGGCCGCCTCTCTCTCTCTCTCGCTCGCTCTCGGCTGCTGGTTTATACGTTCGTGTGCGTGAGGATGAGAGAGAAGGAGAGAAAGGGAGTAAATTGTTACGGGCGTTGCGCTCGAACGATAAATTGGTCGTTGCGCCGAACGCTATGGGTTTAGTTGGGGATAGTTATTTAAGGATCGGATGGGAAGCTTTTCGAAATTCGATTCGAAATTAGTGCTGCCGCTTTTTCTTCGTTTAATAGGGAAAAACGAGCTAATTTAGAGGGGATGGAAAAAAAGTGTTAACAAGATTTATTAGCATATCGGAGAAAAAAGTTGCGAGATTGTAGTACCGATGTTTTCCGTAATGTATTTTGGTAAAATATTGGCATAGAGTTTAAGTTAACGCTACTTTAAAAATCATTTTACGACAATTGTTTTGTGGAAACAAAAACATTGCTACACTTTCAAAAAAATGTATTAATATTTACATTAAAAGCAAAAACAACAAAACTTATAGCAGATCGTTCAGAATAAGCCGGGAGCACACCTAATCCACTAATATAACCCCGCGCGTAAACGGAAGCGCAGGGCTCTCCATTACGATGCCCGCCCCCCTTACACCTGTTATCCGTAATACACGGCAAAGAGGCGCGCGCGAAAGCAAGACAAAACGCACCGGGGGGAGGCCTCTCCCGGAATCACGCTGCCATGCCTGCGGACTCGGATTAAAAATCTATTATTTAGAGATGAGAGGCTCCCGAGCTTCTCCCAGCGGAGATATACCCCGAGGCGGGAGAGCCACTCTTCCAAATTGTAGCGCCGCCCCTCATACGTATGTTTATCTTTATCTCCCGCGCGGCGGACTCGATAATTTCGATGCCGGCCGCGTGTGCTCCTCTTCCGTGCGGCGTAGACCGAGCAGCGGGCCGGGCCACCGACCCGGCAGCGGGGGGATGAAATTTTTAGGATTAGGCGCCTGCCTGGTGATGCCTGACCCCCGACGATTTCTTTAGTATTTATTGTTCGCCGGGCGGAGCGGCTCGTAAGGCTCGGTCCGCCTTTATTTATGAAAGGGCCGCGCTCATGCATTTTTCAGAGTCATCGAGCCGTTGCGAGCTGCCTTTTTGGGGGTTGGGCGCGAGCGGCGTCTCTGAGTGAAATTGTACGTATCGATGAAACTTTTATGCCGAATTGTTTCCCCGGCCCTTTTTAGTTGTCTTGTCCCTCACGACGTCAGTGTGGGATTGGGTTATTAAGAATTCACGTCTACGGCGTTTTTGTCAATTATTCAAAGAAACTGCGTGATCGCACGAGATCCTCCCGTTGAACAGTAAATTATACTAAATTATTACCGCGATTGTTTGCAAGCTGATGGAGCTCTTAATAAATCTTAACCTCTCGCTCCTTTTTAAATATTAATTGCCGTCGCGTCGAAAATACGTCGGGAATTGTTGCGACCGGTCAACTCGAGTTAAAGCTCCCCTATCCCCCATATCGAAACAAGGCGGTCGCGCGCCGCGAAGTTCCGTGGAGAAACAAGCCGGTGTGGCGCGGTAATCCGGGAGCGCGAGAAAGCCGAGCTATCGCCTTACCGGCTGGCGGACGGGGAGGAATCCAGCCGCGCGGTGTTGCCGAGAAACTCGACTAGGCCCAGACACCGGAGACGCCGAAATTTTGAGCGAATTCTAGCCTCTCCGCCTCGGTACGGGGGGGCTCGTTTACATGTAAATACGTGTTGCCGGGGCCGAGAGGCCATAAAGCACCGTCGTGTTTACGCGCGACGACGCGTCGAGAAAATTGCGCGACAATATTGTCGTTGATTCGCGCCGAGAGGCGATAATCGGATTTTGGGAATGATCGCGGCGGCTTTTGAGCATACAGTCGCGGATTTGGCTTAGTTCGGCGAATGAACTCTTTTCGATTTTGAAGAAATGCCCGTTCGAGAGACGGGAATTTCGAGTTGATGATTAATTAATTAAGTGGCGAAATGCATGGGTTTATAAAAGCGACAATTTTATTCGCAAAGTGGAAGAGCCAGTCATTAAATTTATGAATTCTGCATTGGCTTTTCGATTCGACGGATATTAATATACAATAAATCTCAATATAATTTGAATTCGGTATCGACTACCGAGTGAAATAAAATAAAATGCATTAATCAATTAATTTCTTATCGATCCCCGAGCGCCATCCGAGAGATTATTCGTTTAAGAGTTTAACAAATTTTATATACGAGGACGATAATTAAATATCGTGCATCATCAAAATTCACGGTTTAAATATATTTTTAATCAAAACACGAAATTATCAATTAAATTTTAAGTATTGTGATCCGAAGTTTAATATATCCCCGGCAAAAGTTTACGAACGAAGCGGCGCGTATACACACTTTATTGCTCGTTCTTTCGTAAAGTTCTCTCGAAAAATCCCTTTAAAAATGAAAATGCCCCTCGGATACTAAAACAGAAATTATATTTGCAATACGCTTAAAGCAAAGCCGCGCAAAAAGCGAATAATGAAGTATAAATTCCTTACGAAACTCGGTGTGCAACGATTGCCCAAACTTACAGTTATTACTCTTTATTTCACTTTCCCCTCGCTTTACCTGCATTTCTTTACGGAGCATAACAACGGCAAGTTTTCCGAGTCCGCGCAAAAATTATACCCGCCCCGTATTAAGCGCAGAAAAATTTCTCGATAAAAAGGGGCGCGGAGCACAATTTTATTAAATCCCCCCTCCTCGGCTCCCCACCGTAAACATCCGCACTTTATCCAGGCGTTTCTGCATACCGAAACAGTTGGGTTACTTTCAGCGAGAGATGATTTCTGCCTTTGGATATATCTCGCCGCTTCCATCGTCTCGGGTCTCTAAATCGCGCCTCTCTCTCTCTCTCCCTTTTTCCCGGCACGCTCGAATCGTATCGCCTTCTGGTATTCCGGAGCCGTTTGCTCGATTCTTCTTCCTTGTCCTTCCGCAAACTGCATCTCTCCTTTCTCCTCCCGGCCACCTGTACGTGGGATTTCGGCAGAGTTTTCCCGGTCTGACGATTTCAATTTGTCGACCGGAAGGAAGGCCGGGGCGGAACTCGGTCGAGGTACGCGCGGTGCGAGGCCAGTTCGTTTAACCTCCTCCTCCTCCTCCTCCGCCTCCTCCTCCTCCTCTGCTCCTTCGTTTTTCCTTCTCTCTTTCTGCGCCCTCGTATTCACTTTAATTTTCTCTTCGGTTTATCTTTTCTCTTTCCTTCCAAGCGCGCCCACCCGGTCTTCCTTTCCAGGTTTACTCCTTTCACCCCGAGTTCGCTTTTCAGACGTGCTCGCGCGCGGACGCCGCGAACGAGCGTATCCTTTTTTGCGAGACCTCCGACTCGCGGCCCGTTTTCCACCGCTGATAATGAATTTCTTTCGGCCGCGCGCTGTTTTTTTTTCTTTTCGGGAGAGCCGCGCGGGCTGGAAAGGGAATTCAATTTTCTTGTTGGGCTATTTTACGAAAGACTCGAGGAGCGAGTGACGAATTTCACTGCTGGTAGGTTAAGTATCCTGAAAAATCACAGTTTCTCTTCGGTCGTTTCAATGCACCGAGTGAATTACCCTTACCTCCATAAATACTCAATCGAGTAACCAAAAAAAATCCAACGACCGACTGACCCGAAAAACCCGTCCCCTCCCAACAGCCGAAATCCCCTGGAATCCATTATATTATTCGCGTCGTTCGTCGCCCGGGCATTTTATTATTTACCCTCGGCCGAGTATAAAACGAGGTCCTTGCGCTCGCGCAGCGCGGCTCTCGCGCGTGGATTAGAGCGGACGTAGTGTGGAGAACGGGAGCCAAGCGAGGGAGACAGTAATTCGATCAAACTTTCATCGCTCATTTCGAGCGACGAACGCGGAGCGGCTGCGCTCATAATGCTCATCGATCTCCTGCGTCTGACATTGCGCGCGAGCGGTTGATCGACGCGAACAGACACCGTCGCGTTCGATATACTTCGCCGTATCACTTACGGCTCCGTGGATGCGCCCCCCCCTCCCTCCCCCCCCCAGCTACTCGCCGGGAGAAAAATGAGTTTTTGATCGACTAATACTCCCACTCGTATACCTGCCCGGGCAGCTGTCTCTGCGCGTCTGTGTGGGTCTGTGTTTACAGGGAGGAGGGCTAATACGCTTTTCATGCCTCTGTATTTCACGACTGGCCGATCGCTCTTGTCGTTGTCGATGTTGCGCCTCGTTTCGCTCTTGCTTATGGACTTTAATGTCTGTGTTTAGGCGAGTCGCCGGGTAGAAAGGGGTTGTTAACGGCGCGTTAAGAGATGCCACCACCGGACGGCCGATTGATTTTTCGCGTTCGATCATTGTACCCTCCGGTGGGTTTTGCGCTGTGATTTGCTCTCCCCTAAGTGCTAAAAACACCAATGTGAATTTAACTTTTTCCGCAAAGACATATCGTCTCGTTGAAAAGAGTTCTTTAAATTTCTTCGATACCCGATCGACGAAGCGGCGACTAAACAACGAACCGCCAAATTGCTCCGACGTCCATCCAATCTCACCGGACGACCGTCGTCCCCGACGAATGATTTACATTATACGACAAGCCTCGCGCCAATCCTCTCCCAATCGAATCCGAAGGCGACGGGCCCATTACTTCTCGACTCCGGAAGCACGCGGAGAAAGTGCAGCGAGAGCGATATTTCACGAGGCGCGCGCAATTATCTTAGCGGGGCACGGCCACAGATGGCCGCGCGCTCCGTGCTATTAATGCGCCTGCTGATAATGCGCGCGCCAATAGTTTGTCCTAATGTCCCGCTGAATAATGGACAAGTGGCTAGATGCTTACATCCCTCCCCCCCTCCTGTCCCGGGGCTTAGTTTGCCCCGATCGGCCCCGCGCTCCTGAATGCAAGAAGGCGACCGAGCGCCTCGAGTGGGAATCGGTCAACTGCCGGCTAATTCATCTGCCACGTGTTGCCAGGCGGCGAAACGAGCAGCGAGAGATCCCTGTACTCGCCGACGGATTGTGTGGGAGTTCTATGGTCCCGCTCTGCCATTGTGCCGCTACTACGTTCTGACAGATCGGCGGCAGGGGGGTGCTTTCTAGCCGTGCGCGCGGCTCGAGCGATCAATTTTGGCATTCGGTGACGCGTCCTGTCACGGGCTTTTGTATTGATTTTTAAAGAGCGGCTCTCTCTGGATGGAGTAGTTTTTCGATGCGTTTCAATAGGTTTTTCATTCGAAACACTGGTCAACTGGAGAATGATGATGAATATGTTAGGTTCGATTAAAGAGGAAAGTTGGCCTACCCAAATATTGCGTTTTAATACTTGTTATATTTATCTATAATAATTCGACGAATCACGATAATCCGATAATTTTAAATAAATCATGTATTCTGCCGTTGTTATTATCCGCGGCGTCAATGGTACTTACCTGTACATTGCATTATATTCAAATACATTTTAGCGATAGCATGATTTTACATTTCGTCCAAATACAGATTTCCTCATACCTGAAAGTGCTCCAAGCAATATATTAAGCCGACAATGCTACAATGCCATATGTAGATGATTCAACGCGATGAATAAGCAACGCTTTCACCGAATAATCAATGAAAATCGTACATCGAAAATTTTAGATAGCTTCGTAATATTTGCTTACCAAATTAACTATTAAATATTCAAATCTACCGCCCTTAAGTGAACTGACAGATTGATCAGCTCTCAAACCATTCATCCCACCGAGAACCAGGACACCCTCCACCGGAAATTAAGCTCGCCTCCTTAAACGCATTGCTTAAATCAATACCCGCAAATCGATCGTCATCCCCCAGAAAAAAAAGATGCAATTTCCAACATCGCCGAGGAGGAGGTTGCCGAGAACTCGTCGACTCTTTGCGGCGTCAACGCGGATAGAGAGTGGCGTATATAATTGCGACGCCGGGAAAAATGTTCGCGCGACCGGCAAAGCGCGGCTTTGACGAGAGAGGTGGGAGTGAGAGAGAGAGAGTAGTGCGGCTCGCATAAAACTCCGCGCTGGGCGGGAACACAAAGGACAGAGCGGCGCGGCACGTGACCGGCGTGTATTTTGTATGAATTCCACAGGTACACGACGAAAGTGGTTATATCGCCCGGCTCGTGTAACTCACTTTCTCTCCTTTCGCATTCACTGCATCGTTCGCGTCCCTCTCTTATCGTCATGCAAATTCGTCTGGCCTGGCCCTCGACCCATTGTTCCTCCCCCCTCTTCTTTATCCCTTTTCTTTCGCGGCTGCGGATTCGGCTCTGGAAAATCCCTGCACGTGCGGAGTAGGGAGCGGACCCGCGTAATTTTGTCAGCCATACTCAAATCGCGCAATTAGGATGTTTAATTATTTTGTTATTTTGTTATGCTCTTAAGTTGTAATAAACCTAAACAATTTAAATATTCCAGTAGACTATCGATAAGTTAATTATAACTAGAACAAATTCAACTGTAATAAACCAGAAATTTGGTAATTCGCGATGAAAAAAACTTTTCCGTCGAATCGCCCGCTAAGCGCAGTCTTCAGGGGGCGAACGATATAATTATAATTTTCAGTTCCCTCTAGTAAACAACTCTCGACTCTCGCGCGCTCTCGCCGTTTTGCGCAGCACTCATGGCATAATCGCGAAATCAGCGCCGGCCGGCCGCAAGCCCGCGGAATTAATTAGTCGCGAGAGCTTGGCGCAACCGCGTATTTTATTAAACGCCGGCAGCCCCTCTCTCTCTCTCTGTCGCTCGGCTCGTCGAGTTGATAATCGCGATATATTTCCGAATTAAATGGATGACTCGGCGACTTTGACGCGACGATTTTCCATTTTCGGGGCCGCGAGAGCTTTTCCGCCGTGATGCGAGAGCCGGCGAGGTGTGGCCAGCCTCTTTTGTCGAAGCGATATATATTTTCGATAAACATCGTAATTACCTAATTAAAATGGGGCTTTGAGTGCGGGATGCCGGTGGTATAGGTATGTATTGAGGTCTTTGGAATATTGCGTTCGGAAAAATAGCTGCGTTGGGGAGGTAGGCGAAAGGAAAAGCACGTTTTAGCTGCTGTTCCTTTGCGAGCGGAGAGCTTTGTGTTTAATTCTATTTCGAAAGGATAGAATGCAGTTTTAGCGGTATTTCATGATTATACCAAATAGAATGTTAAATTGAATTTATTATCTTCTGATTTAAAACATTATTTCATTAGTATCACATTTTTTGAACATTAGTATCCAATATTTTACTAAAAAATTTAATAGCTAATTTAACAAAACAAATTGATTTCCAATAAACATAATTTTTAAAAGAAATCCATCGATTTCCCTTGATTCGGAAGAGCCCAAAGCTTGGAGTTTATTAATACTCAGTCCTCTCCGAGCTCACAATAACCTCGCATAAATTTATACAAATCGCTCCGGCGAATTTACGAGAAAGTCCGGGGTGCACTTCTTCTTCTCCTTCGACTGAGAAAACATTTCCGCCGCCATTAGTCAGGGGCAACTTATCATAATTACCATACACGAAATAATAAGAAACAAGCGGCGCCGCGCGGCGAATCCGCTTAGAAAATTGGTATGAATTGAGCGGGCGCAAAGTTTTAAACAACAATAAATCATTGTCACTCGGTCCTCCTCCGGTTTTCGCGCGCAAACTCCTTCGCAAACACGCGCCGCGCTCCTTTTTTGCCACCCCCCCCCCTTCCCCTCTGGAGAAGCGGCAGGCAAACAAATACGCTGCTGCCGGCCCCGAGGAACGTGACAAACGGAACGAGAGAGGCAAAATCGCGAAAGCCCCCGCGGTAATGTACGTCGGTTTGGCTGACGGTGGATTCTATGGACGCGTCGGTCAGGAATTAGAAATGCCTCGGGAGAGTTTGTTACCGGGAACAATTGTTGTTGCCGGCACCGATGCGTCGAAGTGCATTCTTTGCGACGTGGCGGGGAGAGGAAAGGAAATATTTTGTTGTTGTTCGACTAGTGTCCTCTTGGAGTGTCTAAATGGAGTCCTAACTGAAGAGGTTGTAAATGCACGAGCAGGAAAAGATTGCTCCGAAGGCGAAACAAGGAACGGTGATGAAAGCAACGATTTGCAAAATTATTGTTGTAATTTAATTATTGATTGTACGATTTAAAAAATATTTTTCATATCAAAATCTTCATTTTAACAAACAGTCTACTTCACAACTTATACTATGTGCCGATCTTTAGATATGCGTACTCACTTGCATCAATGCAACAAAGACCATTATCAAGTAAAACATCGTTTCTCACCCCCAGCGACAAAAATCTGAAAACCGCCTCTTTAAAATTTCCGAGCGCCCGAATTTTTTCCCAAGGCCAACCCGCCGACGCGGAACTTGCTCCCGTGCACACAAAGCGCCGCCGCCGCCGCCGCCGCCGCGGTTGTCCGCGCGGAGCAGCGAGCGCAACACGCGTCGGACGTCGGGAACAATGTTCGTCCGCGGCGCGAGGCGACTTCTCTTATCGCGCATTCAAACGCTAAAATAATGGCGCAACTTGCGAGCCGTGTATATTATTAGCCGCGGCTCAATTTTGACGCCCGCGCGCGAGTTTGGCTCCCGAGTTTTTTTTTGCGCCATTGTTCGCCGGTTGCGCGCCGCTTTTTACCGATCCCCTCGCAGCTCTCGCGAGGATTCAACTTTGAAACCGGAGCCTGATGAGCATTGTTTCCCTCGAACGCTTTTTCCGCGGGGAAGCTGCATACGCTTTCTCTACGTCGTAACGCGCTGTTTTCGCACTTTGCGAATTCCCGTGCGTTGGGAAGTTATTAATAATATGTTGCCGAGGTAAAGGTAATAATGACGATTAATTATTGATTATTCGATTTGTTAGTATTTATACCTTCTTTTTTAAAAATTGCCAAGTTTTAGTTAGAAGTAGAGAATAATAGATCAGGGTGAAAACATCAGCTTTTATTCTAAAAATTTCTCTTCATGAATAGCCTTTTTCCGTAAAAGCAAAATCATTGTTCCAACTTTTATTTTCCCTGATAAATCTCTTTATACTCTCCTCTCTAAAAACCCATTTCATACCATATCCTCCGAAAACCGAGAATAATAACCATCGAACCGAAACACCGCAGCAAAAAGAGCAAACGATCATTAAACGCCTCGGCAGCACGGCTCTTCCTCCCAAACCACATCTCAGAATATTTCACCACGGCCCGAAACGTCCATAAGTGTGGAAAAGCCAGGTGGCGCTGTGCGGTCGCTTTGTGCGTCGGAACTCGAAGCGCGGAGCAGTTCATAGTCTTCCACTCGGCGGAGCCGCGCACCGTTTCACCCTTTAGAGGGATAGTTTATCAACTCGACGCGCGGCGGCACTTTCGACCATTATCCCAGCTGGCGAGAGAGAGAGAGAGGCGAAAAGCCACGGGCCGGGCCGCGCATTTAAATCCTGAGTGCGCTCGTCGATATCTCTCCGTGGAGAGCGGCTAATCCCGAGGATTATTCTCTCGAATCCGTATCCAAATATGCGTCTGACCCGCGCCGCCGCCACTTTCGGCTCGGCGCGCGTATGTATCTTTCCCTCTCCGGGGAGATCTTCCGGTCGGCGGGCGGCTCTTGACTTAACTCGGAACGCGACACGCCAAATATTAAATTTCGCGGGGAGGGGGAGGAAGGTCCTTAAATCGGTGGGCAAACACGTTGGCGGAGCTCGTTCGGCTCCGCTGGATTCGCGGAGGAAAAATTAAGGGGTTTAGGGGATGCTTTACAAGGGCGAGTAATGAATTTCCGTTTTGTCAACGCTGTAATTGAATCTATATGGCGGTGAAGAGGAGCGAGTGACTACTTCACCTTGCGAGTTGCCCATTAGCTAATTAGTGAATTACCGACGATCCTTTTACGGTAATTAAAAAAGGAAAAAAAAATTAAAGGGACGGGGGAAGATAAAAATTGAGTTACAACACGAAGTTCAACTTCGCACTGGACTTCGTATGATGAAATAATGAAGTTGCTGCGTAATAGGTTTTTCAGGCTGTTTTTTTACACAGAATTAGTTAAAAAGCATCCAAATTTTTTGAAAAATTCGTTAATTACAATGGGTTTATTTCGTTGCTTTTCGAGCAAATACCGCGAGTTTAGCATTCTTCGTCGAAAAGCTTTTTAAATTTAAACGAAGCCACCTGGAATAGAATTAACTAACATCCATTTTATTTTTAGACGCTAAAAAATGAATTCCCCCATTAATTGATCTAAAAAAATAATCGGCTCCTGGAAGATGTAACAGCCGATGCATCAGACATCGAAGCTATTTCAGCACCACCTGGAAAAAACATAACCGTCTGGCTGAAGACGGTTTATTTTCGAATGTATTCCTTTATTTAAATAAGTCGTGAACTCTGCATGCTCCGGGCTAGTTTATCCTCGGCCGCAGATTATCTTAACTACGGTTTTTAAACGACAACAAAAGCTACAAATGTTTACTCACAACTGGCGGTATCTGATCCGTCACGGAATCTTAAAACCTAACGTAACTTTAAGATAAATACGTGCTTAAAACGTGCGCGCGCACCCTTATGCTTTATGCTCTCGCAATTTGATAGAGGTATAAGTCAAAATTAATCGCCATCCTCCGCCGTGTAATTTTCATCCGGAATCTGATAGCTCGAGCTCAAGGTAAATAAGATGCAACCGCCGCCCGAGAGTCGTGCTGGAAAAACTTCGGGCTTCCCCTGACCTTGCAATATCAACACGTAACTTCGTGAAGATAAGCGATGAAAGATGAAAGATAAGCGGTTCATTGGAAGAAAAAGAAGTAAGCACAGAGAGTTTTATTTGCATAATTTCTACCTTACAGAAAGAGAAGTGCGAAGATTTCAATCTAAAGTAAAGCAAGTCCTCGGTGACTAAATTGTCCAAAACAGTTCGACTGACTGTTTTGATCCTAAGCGCTCTAACCAAAAACACCGCTGAAAGAAAGCAATTTTCCCGTAGAATTGACAAAACAGAAAAAACCGAGGAGAAGAGCAAAGACCGAGAGAAGGATAAAGTGAAGAGAAATGCCGGGAGAGAGAGAGAGAGAGAGAGAGAGAGAGCGAGAAGAGGCGGGGAGAAACGAATGGCGTGCAGCGTCCAATAAAACGAGCCGGCCGCGGAGAACGAATGAATCCCTCGGCGTAACAAACATTGAAAAATATGTGAACGAGCTTGAGCACCTTAGCTTTAATCAAGCTCTTAATGAACCGTGACGGCCGCCGCCGCCGCCGGCGGAGGAGGAGAGGCGCAGGGATGCCGTAATTAATTAGCAACTTTTTTACTGATCATATTCGCGCGAGCGGAGCTTTTATCAAAGTCATCCTTTGTACGGTAATTAATTACCTCCGCGCATTTGACTAGGCGACGGATGCGCCGCTTTTTCTTTATTTAATTTGTTTAGCGAGAGAGAGAGAGAGAGAGAGAGAGAGAGGGGGGGTATAGTACAGGCTCGTATTATCGGCGCTGTAACTCGGCGAGGATAAATCGATGTAATCGAAATTTCGCGCTTATCGAATATTTATAAGCTTCGAAATGCTAATTTTTAGAAAATATACAATATATCGCGCCGAGCCGCGAGCCTAGATTAATAAATTAATAATTAATGAACGAATTGTATATAATCACTAATTACCGGATGGCATGTTTCACGCAAAGACCACTTCAGTTCATTTAACGAATAGCGAATTTCAGAATATTGCCGAGCCCTCGCCGTGTAATTTGCAAAGCGGCGCGCGGATAAAAGCCCCCCCCCCCCCCCCCGCATTAATTAATGAATTCTTTTCCCGGAACTTTCGGCTCGTCGTGCTGAACGATTCGAAAAATGAGAAATAAGGGATAGCGTTAATTATTGTAGCTTTACGCCGCCGATTAGCGTATGACACTCGAACACTCGACGGGGAAAGTCCGGCGAAACGTCGGGGGATCGATTTTCGTTACGACTCGAAGTATAATCGAAGTCCGGTGGGCTTATTAATTTGCGCGAAAATTGAGGAGAAACAAACAGAAAAAAAAAGCGGAGCCGGGAGTTAAGCGGCTTTCGTGACCGTAAGCCAGCGGAAAAAGAAACGATAAGTGGGCTTTTTTGAAAGCTGTTCCACTCGATTGCATATGTAGTGGCTGGTTGCGCACTTTGCCTTTCAGTACAAGCTAAGTACGGTACCTGGCGGTGTATTATTCATGCGGAGAATTGAATTTTTAGAATTTTTTACGCTCGCGAAATTATTATCCGCCGATAATTAAGCCTTTATTTTGGAGTACACTTCTTTCGGCCGCTCGAAACTTTGTTCGCTTAAAGGTAACACTTGTTACTTTCTATACGTTAATTGATCGAAATTTGTTCGCTCGTTAGATTATTAATGAATTAAATTTATTACAGTCATTAAAAATTGTTTCATCCTGTTAGTAATTAACCGTCCGTTCTAATTAGCACTAGTTAATGCTATTATTACCCAGCATGTCTAATGATTACTTAAGTGACATAATTAGTAGCCTCAGAGGATAATTCGAATCTCGGATTACCTAGATACCCGAATGTATTCGAACGCTCGATTAATATATCGTCGAAGATTCCCGTTTGAATTTATGCGCTTTGTCCTTATTCCCAACTACTCAGCGGCGTCGCAAATAAACTCCCTAAAATTAATCGCTCAACCCCCCCCCCCCTTCTTTCCTCGTACACAATCAATCGATCAATCGTCTTGCAAAAAAAAAAGAAAAAAGCCGAGCGCACACAGGTTTCGCTGAAAAGTTTGCACGGTCCAAATTGAACTAAAGGCGCATTTCTAGACTCTAAAGAGGAATAAATATAGACGCAGCACAACATGTGAGCCGGAACTCGCACAACAGTAAACCGAGTAGTGTATAGGCGAGGGCGAGTACACGCGTCTATACACGAGGTCTCCAAGTCGAGTGCGGGGAGAAAGAGAAAGCTAGAAAGGAGGGAGGGGGAGGGGAAGGGGGAGGGGGCAGCGACGAGAAAGGGCGATGGAGGAAGATAAAGTCAGTCGATACCTGTTGATACTTCGCTCAAATAAAAGTCAGCTTGTACGGCGAGTGCTTCAAAAGTCGCGAGCCCGCGCGCACACACTCACAAACACGCACACACACACACAGACACACGTGCCTTCGTCCATCTTACACTTTCCTCGAGTTCCGTATATACATCGGGGCTTCCCTCCTCCTTCTGGCGAAAAGTTCGATTCTGAATCGTCCAAGTCGCCGGAAAGTGAGAGAAAGAAGGATGAAGAGAAGCCCCGGGAAGCGGCAAGAATAATCTTTGCCCGCAGAGCCCGTAAAACAGGTCGAAGACAGGATAAATAGATGACGGAAGTGTGCGCGAGGCGGATTTCGGAGCGTGGAGGGAGGAGCGATAAAAAGGGGGGAGGGGGGGGGGTTATAATTTTTCTTTTCTCCGGCTGACGCCCCAGTTTGTTTCGGGATGACTTTCGATTTGCCGCCGGAGGAAGTTCGGCTTCAGCGATTATGACGCCCGATAGCGAGTAATTAAGGGAATTGAAAACTGCTGATGCGAAATAATTTAGTGTCCCATTCGAACGCTCTCCTCGGGATGATAAATACGACGCGGCAGGTTCGAAATGTTGGCCGTTTTATTAAAATAATAACTAGTGCACTGTACTGCCGAAAGCAGTGGAAATGAATTTCATCCTAAACAGGACGGAGTGGCGAATGGCGCCTCTCGGTATAAGGTTAACAGTAAAAACATCAAGAAAGAAAGATGATTAGTTACGTAAGGTAAAGGAGAGGAGCCTCGCTAAAACGGAGGCTAAAAAAGGTGAGTAGCAGCGACGAAAAATAGGAATGGGCCAAGATAGGTCAAGTCAGAGGCGACAGAGGAAAGATAAAACGTAATACGAAGAGGAACGAGGACGGAAAGAGACAACAGGCGAGAGAGAGAGAGAGAGGGGGGGGGAGAGAGAGTTAGAATGGAAAGCAAAAAGAGAAGGAGACAAAATGGCTCTCGGGCTGGCGCTCTTGCACGGGAAAGTTTGCACAAGTTTCGTGGATACCAGCGAGCGAGCGAGCGAGCGAGAGAGAGAGAGAGAAAGGCACCGCGGGTGACGGGAACCTCTGTTCCTCCTGGCATTTTATTATTTTAACGGCCCTGTCCCGAGCACACCTTGGCCTCGGGGCGTCGAAGCGAGCCTCCGTCTCCTCCCGGCCAAAGAAAAGCGAGCTCTCCAACTTGTTCTCTTTCCTCTCCCTCCGCGATCTCTCTCTCTCTCTCTCTCTCTCTCTCTCTCTCTCTCTCTCTCTCTCTCTCTCTCTCTCTCTCTCTCTGCCACAAGACAATTTTCCTGTACAACTTCCAGGGCTGGCTTCCGGCTCCGGGGTCCTTGATGAGTCTGAAGGATCGGACACTCTGCACAGCTCCGCTGCCGTATCATAAAATTAAATGAACGTTATTTCTGCTAATTGATTCCGAGTTGTCAAGGCTGACCGGTCGAGTTACTCAAGGGGGTCCGGGGTATTATTCCGGGCTTTTATTAACGGGGTTATGTCATTTTAATGGCGCACCGAAAGAAGAACCGAAAATTTTACGGTTTACATTTCTCGATTCTAAGTTGTTAAGAATATTAAAGTAGGAAAGGAAGTTGGAACGGGTAAACGTTTGTGTTTAATCAGAGACGGTTACGACAATGTTTTTAAGTTGGCGCAATTCTGGGTCTCTGTGTCACTCTGTTAACTCTCTGAACGTAGATGTTCATTTTAATTTTCTCGCTTTAAAGTGTTTTTATTGCTAAAGCGGTGAAATTTTCTGTTATTCTTAAATGACGTTTAAAACAGCTGTAGGAACAATAAACTAATATCACTATTGTACAGAAAAATGCTATCCAATTGCATTCGTAATTTAAAGAGATTCAAGTACTTTGCATATTATAAACCCACTCGTCCATTCATCCTTCTAAGTAGATCATAAGCTACACCTTCTGATCTACTTCCCAGCGGCCGTTCTAAAGTGAAACTAATTCCCGCAATAAATAAAGGAAAAATACAACCTCGCGAAAACGACATCAAGAATAATGCGCGAGTCTAGTAAATCTCGGCGCGCGCCGCGGCCTCGACGCTTTTCTCCGGCGAACGCAATAATTCCTTTCCAAGCGGCTACCACAAAATGCAGCCCACACCTGCATTAAGGTCACTGCAAGTCAGCGGAGGCGTAAAAAGAAAAAAAAAACAAGAAAAAATATGGAGGCGGCGGCAGTCGAAATATCTCGATACATTTTACCCGGGACTGATGACGAGCGTTTTCATTTTCGCGCTCCTCGCGGAGCTCTCCTGCATAAACATGAAGGAAGGGTATTTTCCTTCGCCTCGGCGCAGACACTCCATTCTTGCCCGTCCGTCGCTTCAATTGTTTTGCGAGTTTTAATATCCAAGATGCTGAATGCAAAAGATTTCGACTCTTTCGACCGAACGAACGGAAGGGAGGAAGGAGGGAAGAGAGAGAGAGAGAGGAGGGGGAGGATCGGTTACCGCGTTTTAATTCCTCTCCCCCATGCCTGCCGCGTCTATAAGCGGCGCAAGAACAACAGCGAGAAGAAAGGATGGGACACGCGGTGGGAAGTAGAGCGAAAGCGCTTAGATTGTACCTGCAGTAGACTAAGCAGAATAGATATGTCGGAAACTCATATGCGTGGTTTTATTAAAGTATAGGGATTTACAATATAAAATAAGGTGCATATGTTATATGATATACTTTTTACGCAAGCTATAGTCCCGAAAAATAAGTCAACGTGACCTGTGATTTAGGACGCGACGCTCGTAAAATCGTACGATTATTCCTCCAATTCTTCGCGTATTAAGGGAAAATGGTGCAGATCTATCTTATATAGACTCGGCGGTCGAGAAGACGGAGATAGAATAAACAAGGAGGGAGCATAAAGATGAAGAAAAAGGGATCGGAATGGAAACGGGAGCAAGTAACTGGATCTCCATTACAGAGTGATTAAAGAATATTGAATATGAATTCCACTCGGGAGTCTTCAAAGCCCTACAAGACCTTGGCTTTTCCTTTTTCTTTCTTTCATTATTTTTCACCTTTGTGCTTTCTTTTTTTTTTCTTGCTTTTCACGACCACCTCTATTGTCATTTGACTTTGTACTGTATCTTTTTGTCTTTAATTGATTGCGTCGCAAACTTCAGTTTTAATGAAGATCGCGATTACGATGCGAATTTAAATACTGCGAATATTATTATTATTATAAACATTTAACATTATAAATTTTATGAAAATGTAACTAATGACTACTGTTTATTTCTGTTTCAGGTGAGTATTTCAAGCTGTTTATTAAATTAAAACACCTTTCGCGGTAAGCCGGATTATTTAAATTAAATTCAATTTACACGAGAAATAAATAGAACTGAAGGTACGTACTATATTTTAGTTAAATAATTTTTTCAAATAAAGACAAAATCAAACTAAAATATAATTTTATTTGCTCTTTTTGGAAAGGGCCTCTTCAAACAAAGTATCAAAAGTGTGCGTAAATACATTACTGTAAAAGATTTTGATCTAGAGCCAGCTTGGGCTACTTTTGATTTAGAATCCTGGGATAAATCACATTTTGTCCAAACCATAAATTACAGTATTTCTTGAGTACAGAGCGCAATAAATCCTTTTATAACAAAGAAACTGGCCTTCGAGGAATAGTATGTTTTTCAGTAGTATTTAAAAGTCAAGTGTCTTAATAGCCGTTCGCCGATCCTTCTTTTCCCCGCGAAAAACAAGAATCCTCCTTAACGCGTCGTAACGCAGAAAATTTAAAAAAAAACATTTCATTCCGCCTCAATTTTCTAATACGTTCCGCACAATATCCCCGCGCGCGAAGTAAATACCGCGGCGCATAACTCAGCGCGATCGTCTTTGAAATACAGTTGCTCGGAATTTCAGGAGAAGCGCGCGCGCACAAGGAGTGCAGTCGGAGGAATAAGACGCGAACGTCCTGAAGGACAGGCCGAAAGAACGGAACGCGCAGAAAAGCGAGTTTTCGAGTATAAAATAGGGTCGTCCGTGGCGGGGAAAGAGGAGGCAGGCAGGCGTTCTCGCAGCTCGTCGCCCGGATGTCTTTCTTTCGCTTTTTTCGCGGCCGTCCGCGAAATGCGTTTATTTGAATCAGGATGCGTGGAATTTATTTACGGAATACCGCCGCGAAGTACCATTTCGAAACGCTGCACTTTATTGCCAAGATTAAAAATCTGGACCGCACGCGAAATGCCTTCCCGAATGGGGCGGTTTGTCGGTGAAGATTAAAAATTGTTCGCTGCATCGTTACAAGAAAATGCGAACGTTTATCTAGAATCGTCTGACAGCAGTTTACTTGTACTACTTAAAACGGCAGTTTTTACGTTTCGACGCCGCCCACAAATGTTTAAAACCTCTTAATTCACGGTCAATGTTTGCCCTCCAAACAACTCTCCGACTCGAAGTCCTCCTTTTAATTACCTGTTCCCGTAATTGGAAACGTCGATCCTCCAATATTCACCTCCACCGGCGCACATAACTCAGCTTGACCGGGAAAAATCCATTAATGTCTCGAATTAAAGCTCCTTCGTGGCTCCGGGGTGAAGTGAACAAAAACGCGGAGGGATGGGGGCGGGCCAAAAAAAAAGAACAAAACAAAATAAAAATAACGCGCGCGCAGGGAAATAGAATCTCGTGATATAGTCGGGTGTTAGGGGCTACGGTGGAAAACCGCAATTTTCTATGACGCGAGGGGGCGCGAGGCGATCTCACGAGCGACTGATCCGGAAAATAAAACATTTCGGCCTCTCGCTCTCTTTTATTAATATTTTTTGTCGTCGGCGTCGTCGTCGTCGCATCCAACAAATCGCAATTCCTCTTTTTCCGCGGAGGGGGGGGGAGGAGAGGGGGAGGCGGGCCCTTAATCACGTGGCGCTCGCGTATATAACGGATAGGCCGGCGTGACGCGTCGTCGGATTCCCGGAATTTATCGGCAATCGCGCCCCGAGATCTAGCCGGCCGTCTCTTTCTCATTATTTCTCTCTTTCTCGCTCTCTATCTCTCGATTTTGAACGTTCGGACTATACGCTACGCTCCCTTTCGCTCTCTTTCTCTCTCTTTCTCTCTCTCTCTCTCTCTCTCTCTCTCTCTCTCTCTCTCTCTCTCTCTCTCTCTCTCGTGGCGCTTTTTGACAGATTTATTTCTCTTGGCGCTTTTGCTTTTTGTGCCTGCGAGGAGGGAGATCAGTGGCTGGTTATTTGATAATTTTGGTAGAATCTCGATAGAACGGGGGTTTTAAAAGTGCGATCTTTTAGTTTGAAAAAGGTTTATTTTATGTTTCGGAAAGTAATGTACAGTCAAATAGATTATCAGCGGTTCTTTTAGAAATTTAACGCAGGCCTATGAAAAAAACCGCTGCCAAGTCATTGGCAATTAGCTTCCTCCTAACTAATTTATTGTTCCAGTATTATCTCGTTTTTATTA
>UCOL01002402.1:0-25878 GCA_900474335.1 Ormyrus nitidulus | reverse complement strand
TTTTTCCTTCCCACCGTCTAAAAAGGCAAAGGAAACGAGCTGGTAACTTTTTTTTCAGTCAACCGCCCGAGCCTTTGCTGGCCGACGCTCGGCCTTGCACCGTGATTTTGATTAGTATTGAAGGCTCTACTTCAGCCAAAGGTGGTCAGGATTACACATGCTATACTTTCAATGCAGTCCTGCTTTTATTTTTCCTTCCCACCGTCTAAAAAGGCAAAGGAAACGAGCTGGTAACTTTTTTTTCAGTCAACCGCCCGAGCCTTTGTTGGCCGACGCTCGGCCTTGCACCGTGATTTTGAATAGTATTGAAGGCTCTATTCCAGCCAAAGTTGGTCAGAGTAACAACTGGCTACAATTAGAATGCAGTTGTGCTTTTATTTTCCCTTTCAACCGTCTAAAAAGGCAAAGGAAACGAGGTTGTAACTTTTTTTTCAGTCAACCGCCCGAGCCTTTGCTGGCCGGCGCTCGGCCTTGCACCGTATCGTCCATATACTTCAAAATGAATTTTTCAGACATTCTCATATAATTTGTAACATACATTAGTCTTCATTAGATTTATGTACTTCCATAAATTTTTGAAACGAACATTTATACATTATTATACAACAACGTATAATCTTTTAATAAATGAAAAAAATGTAAGTGTTATATTTAGATGCATTACTTCATTATACAATAATGTATAATCTGCAAACAAATCTATAACATTTTAAATATTTCATTTTCACGCATTGGTTCACTTCAATATCGTCCATATACTTCAAAATGAATTTACGGATATTCGCATAAATTTAAGATAGATTTATGCTTTATTGGATTTCTAAACTTGTATACATTTCCAAAAAGAATATTTGACTTCGTTATACGATAATATACATTCCGTAGGCAAATATATAACAATTTGAATGTTACATTTTCATGCATTATTTGCATTGAATATTCTCCATACACTTCAAAATGAATTTACGGACATTCGCATAATAGATAAATTGTTTTATAGATGCGCTTGTGTAGTTGTAAAATTGAAACGAGCCCCACCACCGCTCGCTTCCGTGAGACACAGCCACATTAGTTTTAAAACGCCTCTCCGATAACATTATTAATGATAAAAGTAATTTTTTCATTGCTTTTACAAAAATGTATACATCATGTAATCTTTGGATTGTCTTTCATTTCAACATTTTAGTTTTCTTTTAAATGTTTTAAATTAAACGATTAATTATTTTACGTATTTCTGTATGCCAGTGTTTTTACAAATTTGTACACAGCACGCTTAGTATAATATATTTCTATACATAAGAAGGTAAATCGAGCCACACCGTTTTGATTAGGTACATAGATACTTTTACAAAACTGTATACAGTATGTTATATTTTGTATGTACCATTATTTCGTTCTCTACAATTTTTTTTAAGTATTTATTTTTTAAAGCACTTATGCTGTGAAAACCCTTGCCTGGACTTAAAAGTTTTACCACACAGAGGACACATTAATTCTCCAATGCATATTTTTAAGTGTTTAATTAAATTTCTTTTCATCATGGATCCCTTACATTTGTCACACGTACCCATGACTTTTTCACGGTGCACTTCATTTACGTGCCTTAACAAAACGGATTTGTGAATCATTTTACTACATCCACGTTCAGAACATCGTACTTTATTAGAAAGGCAATGTGAATTTTTAAAATGTACATCAGCGGCATTTCGCGTTTTAAACTTTTTATTGCAAGCGGTAAATCGACATTGAAAGACAAGAACGTTGTGCTGTTTGCTTTTATGAATGTCAAAATTCTTTTTATAAATAAAACTTTGCCCGCAATTTTCTATACCGCAGACGTACATTTTTTTCGTAGTTTCTTTCGTTTCAGGAACTACAGAAGAATTATAAAATACTTCTCGGGGAAGCCGTCCTACCTCTTCACAGGTACAAATTGTAATTGCGGGTTTTGCAAGAGTAGTTTTTGTACCAAAATTTATTGCTTCAGCAATATTTAAACCCATATTCATAACAAAATGTATAACGGCTTCCCCTACGTAAACTAAATCACCAGGATTTTGTATTACGTAAGCCACTTTTATATCCCAACGTTTTAATAATTCAGGGCTTAAAAGTAATCCTGGTTTATGGAATATCCGACATTCTTTTTCCTCAACTAGGAGTAATTTTAGTTGCTCCTGCAATTTTTTAATTTGGTTCGGAGGAACAAACCCCCAAATTTTTGCATGACCATTTAATAAAATATTCATGCTGGCAAAATCCCCATCTTCAACGTGCATTGCAGTTGCGCTACCTGCACCCCCAACATACCACATGCTAGTATTGACACCTTCTATCGTATCAATACCTTTCGTTGGGTGTAACGTTGAAGATGGCAAATTTAAAAATGTTTTGCCATTTGCAGGTTCTAAACAATCTCTACCATATAGGCTTTCATGACAAGATTCTGCATTCTGAAACAATTTTACGAATGCACGTTCACAAAACTCTTCGTCATTTTCACCCTTTTTTTTCTACAAAGATTTTATTTTCGGCTTTTAAGAGTATTCCATTAGTTTTCGACTTTCTGTCATCACTAATGATTTCAAATACTCCATCAGCCACTTTCTTTAAAGTCTCATAGTGGACTTTCACTTTTTTAACATTATCAATGTACCCATGAATGTTTATATCTTTTTCATCCATTGATAAAATATGTTTGAACACATTCACAGGTACACGATTTATTGTTACCTGTCTATTGGAAATATAATCCAATGCTTGTTGGAGTGAAAGTCCATGTACAGTTCGTACAATTTCATCCTGGTACGCCATACCTTATAACTTATAATTAATAAATAAATAATACGTAAATATTTACGCGAGGGGCCTAGTGGGGGTTTTTCGGCGTTCGACACTGTGCGCGTAGGGCCGATCACTCGTCGATGAAACGGCTGACCAGCAGGTATTCTTAAACAAGGAAATGAGTCACATAAAGGTGCCATTTTGCTTTATAAAGTAAACGAAAAGATAACATATGTCAACACTATGGCTGTTAATTAAAAAGTCATACTGACTCCACCGCAACCTAACATCAGCGAAAATAGTGTTAAGTGGATCCCTGCATACAAAAAACGGCAAAGGAATAATCTAGAAGATATTTCAAAAAAACGGCAGATGCAAATAAAAGATTACTGGTTAAGTAAACCAGTAGCCACGCAAAACTCGTTTGAAATATTACAAACTGAAAAGGATACAAAACAAACAACAGACGAAATTAATAACACTACAAACCAAGTGAGTTTCCATAAATCACCACCGATCTTTGTACGAGGAGTGGAGAATATAGCTCCCTTAAAATCATTACTAGATAAAATAGCCGAAAATGAATACACCTTGAAAATGCTGTACAACAATGAGGTAAAAATTATTCCAAATTTTTCCGAAAAGTATTTACCAATAGTCGAAGAATTAAAAAAGAAACAGACAGAATTTTATACGTATCAAAGGAAACAGGATAAAAGCTACAAGACGGTCTTAAGACACATCCATCCTTCGGTTGATCCTGACGAAATAAAGGCTATTGAAGAGCACAATCATAAAGTCTTAAGAAAAACAAATATAAGAGATAGAAATACACAAAAGCCGTTACCTTTATGTTTCATCGAAATTCAATTCAATGACAATAATAAGACGATATATAATATAGACAGGCTATTAAACACAATTGTTAAATTTCAACCTCCACACAAGAAAAGAGACATACCTCAGTGTACGAAATGTCAAGGATTTGGTCACACTAAAAATTACTGTCACATGAGCCCAGTTTGCGTAAAATGCGCCAAAAATCGTCTAACAACAAACTGCCCGATAAAAGAAAAAATAAAGGAGGTTAAATGTGCTAACTGTGAAGGAAACCACCCAGCTAGCTACAAAGGATGTATCGTTCGCAAACAACTACAGAAAAAACTTTTTCCTAAACTTATAAAAAAATCACTAAATCAAAACACACACCACTTTCTAGCTAATCAAACTAATCAAAACAACTTGATCAAGCCCAATGTGTCTTATGCACAAGCTGCAAGCTCTCAACAGCATCAAAATAATATAGACTTTACAGACTCTACAAAAACGCAGCTTGAAACCCAAACAATAATAAGAACAGCTGAAAATTCAAACATAAATAAACTCGAGCATATGATGACTCAATTGATGACACGAATGGACACAATGCTAAACCTATTAACAAGCTTGGTAAATAAAATTCAATAATCTTAATAATAACGTCAAAATAGCAGTCTGGAATGCTAACGGTTTAGCACAGAGAAGCCTGGAACTAAAAAAGTTTTTAATCGAGCATAACATTGATGTTATGCTAATATCAGAAACGCAATTTACGTTCAAAAATCACCTAAAAATTCCGCATTATTCTATTTATGATACCAAACGTCTTGATGGAAAAGCATGTGGTGGAACAGCAATCATTATTCGATCTAACATCAAGCACCACGAAAATGAAAAAAATTTGGATAACTATCTGCAAGCCACTACCGTGACACTCGAAGATCTCAGTGGACCAAACACTGTCAGCAATATACTGCCCACCGAACTTCACGATAAAATCTGAAATGTTCACAAAATTCTTTGCAAGACTCGGACACCGTTTCATTGCTGCTGGAGACTACAATGCAAAACACCCTTGGTGGGGGTCCAGATCTCCGACTCCAACTCCGAGAGGACGTCAGCTTTTTGCAGCAATGCAAACAGAAAATCTTTATCCGATTTTTACCGGAGAACCAACTTACTGGCCCACTGACAGAAATAAGACACCCGATCTAATCGACTTTGCAGTTGTAAAGGGTATAAATTCGAAATATCTTACTGCTGAATCATGCTTTGATTTATCATCAGATCACTCCCCGATTATTATTTCCCTCAATTATAAAATTAAAACAAGACAAACAACACATACCTACAATAAAATGACTAATTGGGAGAAATACAAAGAATACCTAAACAACAACTTATCTTGCAATATCCCACTAAAATCTGAAGATGATCTTGAAAGTGCAATAGAAGAATTCAACATAAAAATACATATCGCAGCAAAAGAAGCCGCTCCTCCACTTGAATACCCAAAAAAACCTCAGAACATCTCCAAACATATACTTGAAAAAATACGTTGAAAAAGGAAATTGAGGAAAACATGGCAAACTACAAAATCCAGACACATTAAAATAAAATTAAATAAAACTATTAAAGAATTAAAAAACTTGCTTATTGAATAGAAAAATACCAGCATACAAAACTACCTAGAAAACTTAACTGCAACTGAGACAACGGAATATTCTCTCTGGAAAGCCACAAAGAAGCTTAAACGACCACAACAACATATACCGCCAATCAAGAAACCTAATGGAACCTGGGCCAAAAGTGAATTTGAAAAAGCCAACACATTTGCCGAACATCTCTGTAATGTATTTAAACCACTAACCCGAATAATTTCTGAAAAAGAAGAAAACAAATTACTCAAACAAACAAATAAAAGCACTCCAGAAAATTCACCTATTAAAAATGTCAAAGTTAGTGAAGTGCTAAAGATAGTCAAGACACTTAAGGAAAAAAAATCACCCTGATATGATAGAATTAATGGAAAATAATTAAAGAGTTACCACCAAAGGCAATCCGGTTACTATCTATCATAATGAACGCTGTCTTCCGCTTGTGCTACTTTCCTAGGCAGTGGAAAGTAGCTCAAATAATACTGATCGCAAAACCAGGCAAAAACCCTGATTTAGCAACGTCTTATAGACCGATAAGCTTATTTCCTATTTTTTCTAAAATCTGTGAAAAGCTCTTATTAAATAGACTTATTCCGGTCATAGTCTCTAAAAAGCTAATTCCAGATCATCAATTCGGCTTCCGAAATCGTCATGCTACAATTGAACAAATAGATAGACTGACTATAAAACTTAAGCAGGCTTTTGTCATATGATCTCAAGTCACATTTACACTCCGGAAAAGCACAAGTTCTCCAGTATTCTTAAACGATAAGCAGATACCCCAAAGTAATGATAATAAATATTTGGGAATGCATTTAGACCGTCGACTGACTTGGAGAAAGCACATATGAACCAAACGGAAACAATTAAACCTCAAACTAAGAAATATATATTGGTTAATAGGTAGTAAGTCAAAATTAAAACTCGAAAACAAAATACTTATCTGGAGAGTCGGGTTTGAACGTTCAACGCGAGCAGACGTGTTTACATCGTTCTCCGCAACTAATTACTTTCAATCGCGAGTTATAACAAGTATATATAAGAAATTGGTTTCGTTCAAAGTTATACTTTGTTCCATATAACTGTTTCGGCATTGCCGCAACAGTTATAAAAAGTGAAAATGGCCTCTGGCCACAGTGCAGTTCCAGGACATAATGAGATCAACCTACAAGCAACCAACAGCCCATCGTCATATGCCAATGTGATTTCTAAAAGTTCCTTGCCTACTAGAGAACAAGCTGTAGTTGTTGACTCAGTGGATGGTTTTACGAATGATGACTATTTAGACGGCCTTGAGTTAATAATCAACTTGATCAATGTGCGAAATATCTCGAAAATATCTGGTGGAAGAATTTGTATCTTTCTTACTAGTAAAGAAGCTGTACAGGAATTAAAAAACAAAGAAATAACAGTGAAAGAAGCGAAACTTAAAATTCGCCCTCTCGTTAACAGTAATAAAAGAGTGGTTATTTTTAATGTTTCCCCTATAATTCCAGATGATCTAATTTCAAATCCCTTAAAAAATGTAGGAATCAATCCAGTATCGCCTATCACTAGTCTAAGAGCAAGCTTAGCAAAACCTGGAAGAGCGCATATATTATCTTTTCGGCGACAATTTTACATTAAGGAAGAAGACGAAAAACTCTTGCCACAATCATTAGAAATCAATTTTGAAGACACGACATACTGGACATTCCTTACCACGAATTCTACCTCTTGTTTTGTTTGCCAACAATCTGGCCATCTCGCTAAATCCTGTCCCACTGTCAATAAAAGTTTGCCTCACGCTAATACTCCTACACAATTGGAAAAACAAACAACGACTAAAAGGCCTCTCTCTACCACTAATAGCGAACCATCAGTAAGCAGCATTCAAGACGAAGACTCCCTAATAGAGAATACAGATAATCAACCACTATTTGTAATCCCAAAACCTGTATCGCTTGGAAATAGTAAGAAAAGAATTATAGAAAAAAAAAATGAAGAAGGTGCAAGAGGAAAACGAAGAAAAAGAACAGCAGAAACTCATTTCTCTGCAAAACTCACTAAGTTCATGTAAAGTTATTTTCAAAGATTCAGAAAATGATTTCCCAATTGATTATAGCTGTTTTCTAAACTTTGTCAGTAAGCACTACAATAATCCACTCGCCTATGCGGAAGCGGTCAAAATCACTCCAGATTTAAATACCTTCATTGATATTATAGAAAAAGCTTATCCGTATGCCTCTTCTAAAGGCACAAAAAGTAAACTAACTAGATTAAAAAACAATCTTTTTACAAAGTCATTTGATTCCCCTCAAATAACAGATACTTCGGATACTGACTCCCAACACTCTGATATAGAACAAACAGTTGAATAGATCTATTAAAAAAAAAATAAAAAAAATATAATAATTTTTCAACCATGGAAATACAAAGCCAACACCCATTGCGAATCCAAGCGTAAAGAAGACCTACCCTCACTTCTTCAAAATTTAGATATATTTATTTGTGTAGAATCATGGCTAACTGAAGATAAAAGTATCAACGTCCCAGATTCATTCCTAACATATCAAAAAAATCACCAAGAAGGAAGAGGAGGTGGTATTTTAATGATAATACGTAAGACTGTTTTTTATACAGAAATTAAAAATGTATAATCTCCGCATCCTTTAGTTGAACTTTGTGGCATAAATATTACGAGCACTTCCCCTCCTATACAATTATTTGTGTGCTATAGATCTCCTAAACAAAATGTTAGTCAATTCGAATGGAATACGATTATCAATAATATTAGTTTAAATAAACATTGTATACTAATGGGAGATTTCAACTCCCACAATATTATATGGAATTGTTCAAAAACTGATGTCAATGGGGAGAGATTATATAACAGTATTGATGACTGCAATCTTTTTTTACATAGCGATAATACGATTACCCATGAAGATGTTCTCAAGAACTCCAAATCCAATATTGACCTCGTTTTTTCGACAATGAATCTCTCTGATAAAATTAATGTTAAAATCCATGATAATTTTTTTGGCTCGGATCACTACCCAATTTTTATTAATGTTCAAGTAGAAAAAAGCTTTTATATTAAAAAATCTTATAAAATTAAATCTCTTCGTACTAATTGGGTAAACTTCATCACGGACCTGGAAAATAACTATAAAAACTTTTTAACGCGCGAATATAATGACTTAACAATTGAGAATAAATACGAAATTTTTATTGAAACTATTAAGAATGCCTTAGTTAATAACACGCCCAAACCAAAAAGTATCAATTCAAAAAAAAAGAACAATCCAGCTCCCTGGTGGAACTCAGAGTGCGATCGAGCCAAACGTTTAAAAATAGCTGCCTTCAAAAAATGCAAATTCAGTAATGAAAAACAATTTAGAGAGCGCTATGAAAAATAAAATTGAATTTAAGAAAGCCGAAGCAATCTATAGAAGAACTCTAAAAAAAAATAAAAGAGAATATTTTAAAAAATTCGCTGAAACTATCGACTTTCAAAATGACACGGGCTATGTATGGAAGATTTGTAAAATTCTGAAAAACAAATGGGTAAAAATCAAACCTGCGCACTCTCCAGAAAACTCTTTCTCAAAAATAAAAATTCAAACTGCTATTGATAAACTATGCCCCCCGTGGGCCATTACTGACCCAAACAATATTCCGACTTGCTTAAATAATGAATTTTTTGATTGCCCATTTGATTTTTACGAATTTAACACTGCACTAAAGTCAAAAAATGTCAAATCGTCTCCAGGAATGGGTGGTATTGACTATGAAGTTATTAAACAACTTCCAATCAAGTACCACTTACATCTTCTTGATATTTTTAATGAGATGCACAGCTCTCATGTTTTCCCACAAAGCTGGAAAAACACACATGTACACTTCGTAGAAAAACCAGAAGGCAAAAGTATTCGTCCCATAGCACTAACATTGTGCTTACTTAAACTGTATGAAACTCTGATCAAAAACAGACTCGAGTGGTGGGTTGAATTCCAAAATATTTTGCCGAATAATCAAACTGGCTTCCGAAAAGGAAAATCCACTATTAACAATCTAGTAAATTTAACAACGCAAATTAATGAAGCGTTTCTTCGATCAAAAGATTTACTTGCTGCTTTCCTAGATGTCAGTGGGGCGTTTGACAATGTAAACTGCGACATCCTTCTACAAAAACTCGCAGAAATTGGCTGCTCAGAAAGCATAATTAAATTCGTTAAATTTATTACGCACGAAAGATTTATTTACACTGATCTCTTAGGCGAAAAATCACAAATCTCAGGTAAAGGTGTTCCACAAGGAGGAGTATTAAGCCCACTTTTGTACATTATCTATACGAAAAATGTCACTGATAATCTCCCCAAAAGCGCTATGATATTGCAGTTTGCAGATGATATAGCTATTTATAGTCGCATCTCACCTTTTAAAAAAACAAGGAATGTTATAGAAAGAGCTGTTAATGTCATCAAAAACAATCTAATGGGTATAGGATTAGATTTAGCTCCACACAAAACTACGCTTATTCACTTTAACAATAAAAATACTCTCCCTGGACAAACGACAATTTGTATCGACGACTATATAGTAAAATCGAGCGAAACAACTAGATTTCTAGGCATCATTTTTGATTACAAATTGACATTTATTCCACACATTAATAGCATTCTTAAAAAATGCTCGAGAGCTCTAAATATAGTTAAATATTTATGTGGCACATGGTGGGGCTCAAATCCCTGCACTCTTCTTACATTATATAAAAGTTTTGTGCGCTCAATAATTGATTACGGCAGTTTCATCTATTTTCCCAAACAAGAACTATATAAAACAAAAATTGAAAACCTTCAGTATAAAGCTATTAGAGCAGCCCTAGGCTATCGTTTGAGTACACCAAAAAATGTTATGCTTGCGGAATCGAAGCTTACCTCAATTGAAGAACGCACAAAATTTTTATGCAAATGTTTCATTAGGAAAACTGTTGCAGATGAAAACCTCTCTCCAAAGATATTCTTAAAAAATACTACTTATCTCTAAAACGCAATTGGAAAAAGAAAAGCAAAAGTGTTTTATTGAACTCATGTGTAACAGATATTTTTGAAACTGAAAATCCTGATCAAAACACATACGACTTACATGCATACGACTACAAAACGATCGCAACATTTATACCAGTAGAATTTCTCCCAGGCAAAACCTTAAGTAAGCATCCAGACCCTAACTCTGTAATCAATGACCTAATAAAAGAACATAATGCTTCTGCTATATACACTGATGGTAGTAAAGAAATGAACTCGCAATTCACAGGAGCTGCCTGTATCTGTCCGAACTTGGGTTATCATCTATTCGTATCACTAGATAAAACTACATCAGTATATACTGCAGAATGCATCGCCCTTTCTAATGCCCTGGATATAGTTTTAAATCACCATCAAAATAATTATTTAATTTTCTCAGATTCAGAAAGCGCTTTAATCAGTCTTCAATCTACCTCTTTTAAAATGAATACTAACCCTCACATCCTTGACATTAAACGAAAATATAATCAAGTTATCAAAAATAATTCAGGCTATTCTTTTAAGTTTTACTGGATTCCATCTCATATAGGTATTGAGGGAAACGAAGATGTAGATAAACTAGCGAAAGCAACAACTAATTCAGACACAAATGAAATGAAACCTTACACAATTCCATTCTCTGATTTTTACGAAAAATATAGAAAAACAGCCATCGAAAGTACAAAAAAATATCTAATCGAACAGAGTGAAAATAAAGGTCGAATTTACTTTCAAAATTATCTTAGAGATTCTTAAAAACCGTGGTTTACAAAATTTCAACTTTCTAGGCGCCTTATATCCACTACAAATAGATGCAGGGCAAACCACTATAATTTAGCTGCATCATTAGCTAGGATAAACATTGTTAATAATGCGAGCTGTCCATGCGGAAGTGAACTTCAAGACTTAAACCATATTCTCTGGCAATGTGACACTTATGAAATGCAAAGAGCACAACTTATGGAAAAGCTAAAGAAAATTAAGTTAGTTCCACCACTTAATATTGAATGTATAATAGCTGAGGCCAACAAAAATGTAAAAGCTTATAAATACATATGTACTTTTTTTGCGGAATGCGAATTGTTTATATAAAAAAAAATCTCTTGCGTGAACAAAATGTCAATTTTGTATATATGTATAGATTAACATGTATGTACTTTTTCTTATGTAACAAATGCAAAATAAGCTTCGGCTGAAGCTTAAACGCAATAAATAAAAAAAAAAAAAAAAAAATACTTATCTATAAAAGTATTATCAAACCTGTATGGACATATGGATCCAACTCAGGGGATCTGCATCAACATCTAATATTGAAATTATAGAAAGATTTCATGGTTTGTTCCAAACGAAATAATCAGGAAAGACCCAAGTATTCCAACGGTCAAAGAAGAAATCAAGACTTACTACAGCAGATATAAGGACAGATTAACAGAACATCCAAATCAACTGGCAGCTAACATACCTGCAGAAACTTGAGCTGCGATAGACTTAAGAAATATAAAATTATAAACGTGTAAATAGTTCAAATTGTTCAAATTCTTGTATTCTTTTAAGTAAATTGCTTGGAATTATGTATTAAGTATTAACTAATGAGTGAAATACTTTCATGTTATTAATATTATTGTAAAAAATTTACTTATTGTCTTAACAGACAGATTGTAAATAACCGCGGAGTTAAAAAAAAAAAATTTTTTTATTTAATTTAAAATCACCAACTAAACATTACCATCCTTCTCTTTCTCCATTCTGAAGCTCTTGCTCGCTCAGTGTAATTTGTACCCTTTCTTGGATTTATAAGTTGTTGCCTCAAAGTTGCTACTCTGCTGGAAAGACTTCCTCGTAGACATTAATACCTAGGAGGGATCAAAACAGCATTAGTATACACACAGCAACATTATTATTTGTATAAACAGAGATGTTAGTAAAGCATGCAAGTTAGTTAAAATATACATACACACAGAAAGAAGCCTTACAAGTTCTTACTCACCTTAGCTGAATAGCAAGCACCGTCACTGTCAGCAAAAGGGCAGCGGCCGCAGAAGGATTGAAGACAGCATCGGCGAGGCACATAACCTCTCGTCGCCCTGCATGGAGAAACCGGTGGAAGTATAGCACGGTCACTCTCTGAAGCATCAAAAATACACCACTGCACTAAGAAATAGTTAAAAAAAACTCACATTTTCTATACAAAATGTCTACAGTTTTTAAAAACTTACCTTACAATGAAGTCTTAGCAGATCACATCGAGTTGGACAATGATAACAACCGGAAATGAAAAATGCCGGTATGCGATGACTTTCAATCTCGCGCACGAACAACTTAAATTATATAGAGTAGTAGGAAACCCTGTGGCGCCATCGTACGTCTCGCACTTATACTGCGGAAAACGCCTTTGGCTCATAAAACTTTTAACTTTTTTTTAAAAACAAAAAAAGACTTGTTCAAGATACGTTGATAAATTTTTAATAATTTAATATTTTTGCATTATAAACATATTATAACAGAAAAATGTATGTATTTATTTATCATTCGTATTTATTTTAGCAATTTTAAAACTTTTAAAAACTTATAATAATGTATGTGTTTCTTTAACACATTTTGTTAACATAAAAATACTATTAGCTTAAGCACAAGTATTGTTAGCTTGTAATGTAATAATAATAGCTTTGTAATAATGATTGTAATTTAAATTTTCGTGTTCTCAAATCAGGGTAGGTATTTTTTAGTTCTCGACATACTCTGCCGAACAAGAAATATAAGGACTTATAAAAAGCCAAAATATTGCACGAACATGTTTGTTCGCTTAACTCGACAATGTATTTAATCTCAGAAATATAGAAAAATTCTCCTTCAAATAACGTTTGTTTTTTTTGAATAATACAAAACAGAAAAGTTTTAAATTGGATTAAAATTTTTATTCTCTTAAATTTAACTTAAAAACCATCACATATACTTTCGACACTTTGTAGAAAGCGTGTAACATACACTTTATTACAATATAATTTAATTAACTTGAAAATTCGTTAGCTTCTTTCGTTTTATTGGCGTCAGAGGGAGACTATGCGCGCCATCAGCAGTCGTACGACTGGCGCTAAAATTCAAATATATACACTGATAGACCGTCAGCTTACTATCCTAAACTTACTATCCTAAATTTTGTTTCGGTGATGTGTACAATTATGTTCAGTAAAAGTGCGGGAAAATTAAATTGTCCAATGAGATCGCGTCATTCTAAAAGTATTTATTGTGGAACGTGGTGCGCTGTCCAATCAGAGCATCCGGTTTATTCGTGGCAAAATCGTCAATTGTTTTTCAAGACAAGAAAGAAAACGCAACAGTGTGTTCATTGTCTTTCGAGAAGCCATGGGACGAGGTAAGTAAATTGTTTAATCTCTATCTTTATTTCTTCAAATTCTTATTTCTTTCAGTATTTCTATTTCTTTTTTTTTCTATCTAGCATACTTTTTTAACATATTTTTTAATCTATTTTCAGGAAAACCTACAAGAATTATTAAGCGTGGAGGCGGCCAACGTGGTCGCGGCCAACGTGGTCGCGGTCAACGCGGTCGCGGGAGAGGCGGATTGGGCCGCGGACAATTCGTCAGGGAACCATCTCCCTTTTTTGAGGGGCCGCCCGCTGATGCGGCATCACAGCACATCGTCATTGACGATCAGGTCCAGGAAGAAGCGGATGCCCAACAGCGGGCGCAGGAGGCGGCGGCGGCGGCCCAGCAGGCAGCAGCGCAACATGCAGCAGCAGCGCAGCAGGCAGCAGCGCACCAGGCAGCAGCAGCGCAACATGCAGCAGCAGCGCAGCAGGCAGCAGCGCAACAGGCAGCAGCGCGACATGGAGCAGCAGCGCAACAGGCAGCAGCGGCCGAACAACAACAGGCTCCAGATGCGTTGGCCCAGCAACAGGCGCAACAAGCAGCTGCGGCCCGGGAGCAAGCGCAAGAGGCTGCGGCCAACCTACAAGAGGGGGCGGCCTACCAGCAGGGGTACTATTATTATGGTTACCCAGTACCGCAGCCACCGCTACCTCGTGGTCTACCTCCAGTTGACCCTCCCCCCCAGGAACCTCAAGGAGCGCGGATGGCCCTGCAGCAGGCGCAACAACAGGCAGCACCAGCGGCCCAGCAGCAAGCGCAAGAGGCTGCGGCCTACCTACAAGAGGGGGTGGCCTACCAGCAGGGGCACCATTATTATGGTTATCAAGTACCGCAGCCACCGCTACCCCGTGGTCCACCTCCAGTTGACCCTGAAATGCCGCACCAACCAGCTTCACCTAGGACGATTAGATATATAACTCGGTTGAAAGAGGTATGTACAATAAAGCCTATAATAATCAAAATATAGTTTCTTTTTTTATATTGTAATTAATTTAAATAATTTGATTTACAGGAAAGAAGAAAATTGCGGGATCAAAATCGGGAATTAAAAATAAAAGTCATAAACCTGGAATTCTACATTGACCGAATGGAGTCAAGAGGCAACCTGAAGTTCCGAGGACCCAGAGATAGCCATTAAGCAACTTCTATTAAAACCTATTTTCTTTATATTTAATGTAAGATTAATGTAAGAATTATTTCAATATTTCTTAATTTTGATGTTATTTTTTCTGTCTATTCTCCTAATATTTAAGTAGTTTATATACATGTATTTTTTAAAATAAATTACTGTTTAAATACCAAAAAAAATTCTATTTAATTTAAAAACCAGACAATTCCCTCAAAAAAATAATTATCTTCATTAAATTGGCCTGTAAGTGTAAAGATTAAATAAAAAATATAATTTTTTTATTCAAAATGTCTAACAATCTGCCATACATTGAACGCGATGAACTGTGCAAAATTTTAAATGAAAATAACAAATGGGAAGAGCTTGCAGGTGTTTGGACGGGCTATGTTTTAGCAATTCAAAACTGAAGAAAAGAACAAAATCCTACAGATGAGCTTTCAACAATATATTTAAATTAACATTTTTCTTCGACTTGCTATCCACTGGGCTTGACAATCACTGCTTAATCTTCTTTCAGCCCTTCTACACTTAGCTTATTCACTTCCTGAAATCAAAATATGCAAATGTAATGTAAAAGCACGTACGTTAAAGCCTAAATAGTTTGATTCAGCTACTCAAGCTATAAGAAATATGCTAAAATATCACATTTTAGCATTATTTTGCTTTAAATAATATTTTTACTTAATTATTAAATAAAGCCGTACCTTTAGCTGTTGTTTATTCTTCTTATGTAAAATATTTCTTACAGAATCTTCAATGATAAAATTGAACACCTAAAAAAATTAAAAAAAACACAAAGAATCAATTGTAATATTTTAATTCTCATAATTTTAAAATAAAAATTGTACTTATCTAAAAGACGGTTCTTCATGTGATAAATGTTTAAGTATAAAATACTTCTTCTTACCATTGATAAACTTTGTGGAGTTGTAGGGCCTAACGCTGCCCCAGATTTCAGATATTTAAATTAACATTTTTCTTCGACTTACTATCTCCTGGGCTTGACAATCACTGCTTAATCTTGTTTCAGCCCTCCTTCACTTAGCTTATTGACTTCCTGAAATCAAAATATGCATATGTAAAGTAAAAGCTTAACTTATTTACTTCCTGAAATCAAAATATGCATATGTAATGTAAAAGCACGCACATTAAAGTCTAAATAGTTTAATTCAGCTACTCAAGCTATAAGAAATATGCTAAAATATCACATTTTAGCATTATTTTGCTTTAAAAAATATTTTTACTTAAATATTAAATGAAGCCGTACCTTTAGCTATTGTTTATTCTTCTTATGTAAGATATTTCTTACAGAATCTTCAATGATAAAATTGAACACCTGAAAAAATTAAAGAAAACACAAAGAATCATTTCTAATATTTTAATTTTCATAATTTTAAAATAAAAATTGTACTTATCTAAAAGACGGGTTCTTCATGTGATGTATGTTAATATGTTAAAGTATTAAATACTTCTTACTTCTTCTTCAGCTCCAATGTAATAGTGCTTAAAAGTGTGAACTTTAAAATCCTCTTTAATTGCATAACTTAGTGCATAAAATTAAAGTTATACTATTTTGACATCATCAGCTGTTTTACTCTATCTCTCTCTCTCTCTCTCTCTCTCTCTCTCTCTCTCTCTCTCTTGAGTTCTTTCGTAGCCTCGGATAATCCCAGAGGGCTGCACGTTTTTCAGCTTCTCGGGTCCGCTTGACTTCGAGTCGCGTCTCTTCCATCGCCGACTCGAGTTGTTGCTTTTCTGTCTGGAGCTTATCCAGCTGTTCTCGCAATCACACAGCTTCGTCCCTGGATCGTGTGCTTTCGAGTTCGGGCGCCTGGAGCTTGATTGCAAAGTTCTCTAGCTGGAGCTCCTTCTCGCGCTCCATTCGACTTGCTAATTCTCGGTGCCTTTGCTGCTCCGCCTGTTTTCGACAATAAAGTGTGCAGGTTGATAGTTTAGACTTTAATTGAATTTAAAATTAAGATTTTAAGTGGAGTTTTAAGCGAACGAGATTTAAGTTCCTTTTGTATTATATTCTATAAATTGACAGCTTTAAATTTAAAATTAATTCAACTTTATTAGAAATATTGTAATGCGCTTTCGATATTTCGTGTAGTGCTATATATGCCAATCAAAGTGACAGCAGCGCCCATCATTCGGCGCAGTTGGCAAATGTAAAAGTCAAGAATGAGTACATTATGATTTTTAGGTTAGCATGCTATAAAAAATATTCATTGGTTGAATCGGCTTTTACAAGCATTCATTAGTCATGGATCACAAATTATAGCACAAGAAAAAATAAGCAGTTTAATCAGAGTATTTCAGAAATTAATAGCTTCTAAATCAAAAACGATTTTTTTATTAATGTCATCTATTCTT
This sequence comes from Ormyrus nitidulus, assembly GCA_900474335.1. Classification (NCBI taxonomy): domain Eukaryota; kingdom Metazoa; phylum Arthropoda; class Insecta; order Hymenoptera; family Ormyridae; genus Ormyrus; species Ormyrus nitidulus. The sequence goes on along the minus strand of UCOL01002402.1, from coordinate 8,672 downwards.
GAATACTTCCCACTGTAAGTAAATATAAAATGATTTGTACTAACTTTTGCGTAAACTAAATTGCATTATCTTTTTAGAAATACAGTGGAACCTTATATAAAGCAGATTTTGCTTTCTCAAAGAGAAAGCTTTGTATTTATATTATTCTTCCAAAGGTTATCATCCACAAAAACAACAAAATTTGCTCAAAATCTCATTGTATTCTGTTGCTTCTATGCTATTCAATATGGGACGAACAGTTTGATTACTATTATACTATTATTCTCCATTCAACCTCACAGATGTTCGATTGCATCTTGCCCAAGGATTGGGCAGGACGAAAGCATGTCAATTACCTACACTATTTTGCAGTAAGTACGAATCATTTTAAAAATTATCTTCAAAAAACCTGTGCTGCTATTGCATAATATGAGCTTCCAATTCAGGGCAAACTGAAAATATATTTAATGGCCCCTAAGTTTAATAGCATCGAATTGATCATTGCTATTTTTTACAAAAATGAACATAAAAAATTAATGTATTTCGATGCACAAAAGTTCAATATGGATTGAACATGTACGCGATTGTACTGATCAATCAACAGTTTATAGTGACTGTTTATAGTAGCCTTAATGAAATTTTTTATATTTAATTTCTTAACAAGTGAAATATACCGTAATATAAAGTAGTGAAATTGAAGATTATATTATGTATTAGACATTTTTAGTAATACTAATATGCAAGTTTTAGCAGGAAAAGTAGCTGCTGCATCTGGTGACGTCAGAAGAGCTTTGGAAATAAGCAGAAGAGTTGCAATTGTTGAATCTTAAAAAATGATGAAAGATCATCAGAGGAATAATGGTATGTTAATATCAGCATATATTTTCCTGGTCAAGTATTTGGTTGTGCAATTTCATTTGATAATCAAATAATATTTCAGCAAATGAAGTAGACGGATTAATAATTGAAGAAAATGAAAAAGAAAAATCTGTAGATTTTAAGGAAGTAGGCGCAGCTTTTAATGGAGTATAAGGTGGCTTACAAAATGCAGATTCAGAAGAAAGCCATTTCCCTGTGCAGCAAAAAATGCTTCTTTGTTCATTGACGCTTATTTTAAATAAAGGGAAGAATAAAGATGGACCACATGAAAGTAAGTTTCTAATGCAGTATAATTTTAAATTATCTTGTGAACCACAAACTAAGTTAAGTTTTTCTGTTTTAGAACACACATATTTTCTTACCGGAGAAGATTTTGAAAGATGACTGCCTTAATATTATCTTTAAGTATAATTAAAAATATTTTTAAGCTTAAGAATAATTTGAACTATACTTATTGAATGAGTAAATGTATTTATTTAAAAATTTATTGATTTGATAAATTTAACATCAAATGATAATCTTTTAGATGAAAATTAAGAATTTAGAAACAGCTAATAAAATGTATATATGTATTAATTGTTACTGTAATGAAATTATTTGATTTCGTGAAAAACATTTAAAATTTTAGAATTATAAATTTAAAGATACTTATAAAATTTTCTATAATTAAATCTAATTAAATTTAATTGTATATTAAACTAAGAAAATAAATAAAAATGTTATATTTATATTAAACCTTATATTTTATTTCTTACCAACTGTAAAACTAAATTTTATTAGGTTTTGTTTATAATTAATACGAATATAAACTTCATAAGGATTTGATGCCAATTCATGGCTTGTATTTGTTGCCAAACGAACAGTGTATTATGCTATAAGTGCGCAAAGGAGGTGTTTATCGCAGGAATCGAGTTTCAAAAATACGTGCGAAAATCATCTCTACGCACCTGTAATTTCCATAAAACTTTTAATAAAACCAATTTATTAAAAATGCTCTTTTATGCCGTTTTCTATCGTGCTCGATTGAAGTGATCGATTAGATATTATTATAAAATTCATATCTACAAAAAATGTTACAAGAAACTGCTTTCTTTATCAGCCAAGCGTCGAAAATCTCCCTGGATGACTCGGCAGGAAGACACCCAAAAAAGTCGACTTGCGCTTTCGACTGCATTATATATTATTTTGGCAAGGGAAACTGTCCATAATTGTCAGGGTTATTCGAGATATATTCAGTATTCGTGTAGTATTTATTGCTACAAAAATTTGTGACAATAAACTGCTTCATTTGCCAGCCAATTGTCGAAAATCCGCTCGACTCGGCAGGAAAACGCCCAAAAAAGTTGACTTGTGTGTCGACTCGATTCTCTAATATTTTGGCCAGGGAAACTGTCTAAATATGTCAGATTTATTCGAAATATACTTAGCATTTGTGTAGGTTATATTGGAAGTAGAAAAATTGGAAAATAGTATGCTTTATTTATCAGCAAATCGTCGAAAATCCGCGCGGATGACTCGATAAGAAGACACCAAAAAAGTCGACCAGCGCTTTCGGCTCGATTATCTGTTATTTTAACAAGGGGAACTTAAAAGTAAAAAATATATTTTTAGAATGAGCCCCACCATCGCTCATCCTCGTGAGACGCAACCAGGAAAGTAATCGTCCCTCCGATTTTGAGATATACTTTTTGAATATTCGTACTTTATTAATAGCTCACGTACTTAGTTTACTGTATTTTTCTATACTGTACTTTACGTTTTTCGTTATGTTGTTGGCAATTTTTAGTTTATTTTTCTATTTTTTCTAACTTATATCATTATAATAACGCTAGTTTTTTGCCTTTTCTGTTTTATTGAAAATAACGTTCTTCCTCAAATATTTCAGTCAATATTTACCAATACAATAAGTTTTCTGATATATATGTTTGTACTTATTGTTTTTTTTATCCTTTATAATGTTCGAATATTTTTTGAGGAAACGGCATTAGAGTTTCCGTTGTAACTACATGTACAAAATGATTTCTCATTATTTGTGAGTCGTCCGAATATTCTACGTTAGATGGATTTTCCCCTAATATAATACTCAAGGCAAATGCTGATGCAAAAACACCGCAGCTAGTTCCGTCACGTTGTGAGACTTTCATTTTCTCATATATTATATCTGTCTCTCTGACAGTAGGAAAACGATATTTTACATATGTCATTTCGTCACTTCTCAATGGGCCAAAAGACGGTATGCTGTCGTACACGTGCAATTTAGAACCATTAAAATATACCGTTCTCCAGTGACCTGTAGAAGTTCCTCCTATTATTTGAATGCCCACATCGAAAATAGGATCTGTATTTCTTGGCATCTGCATGAAATGTACACTTTGCATTGCTATATTAGAATGTTTTTTCAGAACACGGATAAAATAGTCGATAGCTTCATCTGTTAATAAACTTGAAGTTGGTAATACCATATTTATTACAGTTTGTAAATCAATAAATTGATGTTCTAAATGTATCTTCATGTTATTAATATCTTCATCAGTAGCAGGATTACATGAAATGAATTCTACTTCATTTTCATTGTCATTTAAAAATTTGAATGCATTAGTATGGTGCATTTCTACTGCATTAACGTTTTGTTTTTCTGATGTTTCGCAAATGAATTTCTTATCTGCTTCGTTGCTATTTTCTTTCACTTCAGAACATTCTTGTACAGTTTTACTTCTTTTACAGTGTAATTTAAATTTTTCATTGTAGTTAGTCACTTTTTGAGTGGTTTTTTTATATCTTTTATTTCTCCTTTCTTCTTTAGCAGCCAAAGTATAAGCAGGATCTCTGATAGGCATTTGTCGATTAAAGCGACTATCAATAATTTCAGGTATCATGCAGTCTAGGTAGAATCGAACAAGTTTATTTTCCATTTTATTCAACCAAAAATTATCGTCTCTCTCGACTTTTGTCACTTTCATGCTGTATGGCGTATTTATTATAAATAAACAATATTTTCTATTAGTGATATGTAATAATCCTTGGATTTGATAATAATAATTATGGTTCTTGTTCATTACTTCGATGTCTTTTTTACTAAAGCAATTCCTAACGTTCTTAATATTTTTAATAGCATCTTCAGCTGTTAAATTTGCAGCTGAATAAGGTGATTTTATTTCTATTAAGCCATCATCACCAATTAATCCATCTGGTGAACCACCTAGAAATGCATGTTTTGCATCTATAAAAATACCGCATTCGACTATCTCTGCTTGATGACTTTCTTTTAATTTTTGTATCGCTACTTTCTCTTGCTCTATTCCATACAATATTGCAGGATTATCATCAAGGTGACTCAGTGGGGGAAATAAAATTTCTTTTACTTTGTTTATACAGCTTGTACGAGGTTGCCACCGACACGCAACTCCAAAATTCGATGCAGTGAGCATACTTTTACGTATATTTCTCCATTCATTAGACTTCCTTTGCTCAACTGTTTCGCGTTCAATTTTCTCACGATTACTTTGATTGTCTTTCAATTTTTTCATCAATTTTTGCCGCTCGTTATCAAAGTCATTTGCGGTCATATCCGGCGTTTGGCAATTTATTCCGTAAGACTTTTTGCCCACAGATCTTTTAAAAAACATTCTTTTTTTTCCCTTTCCTTTTTTAATCTGTCGATTTAAACAAACTTTTTGCTGCCGTCGTTTTTCTACAGTTATTGCTAAGGAAGGAACTTTCTTATGTAAGTGCTTGTACACTTCTTGCACGACTTGCTGCGTATTGTTTTGTATTACAGCTACTGCGACTCTAGTATTATACTGGCTTCTCAAACCGAAATTCACCCTTTTTCCAGCCAGTTTTGCGCACACAACGGCATTAAAAGATTCTGCAGCGTTATTAGTTTTTTTATGCAATAAACTGTCACTGTAAAGACTCAAATAATTTGTAGCATCTTCTATTTTTTGAAATAGAAGAACATCTTTGAGGCTGGGAACATAATTCACTTCTTGTTTTTTTATGACAAAATTTTGTTTCTCGTCATTAGAAGCATGTTCTTGACATTGGAAACCTTGCTGTTTGCAATTTTGATGTTCTCCAAACACGTGACTTGGTATATTTTTAATATCTTTTTCTAATAATTTTACTTTTATTTTCCAATCGGTTGTTTCAGCTAATCGATGCGATACAGCATTTTCTACACATTGTCTAATTTTCATAATATTAGACTTTACAGTATTTCGTAGTGTGACGAAGCCAGCTTTTCGAGGTTCACCTTTTGACTGCGTTGTTTGAGCAACTGCATGCAGTTTTTTGCACAGATTTCGCAGTAAATGATTAGTGCAGTAAATTCTGTCTGGCACTATATCGTATTTTGCGTAAACATTATTATCTAATAAAGTTTTGAAAGTACTGCTATCGCCATCAGTAATTACAGTTTTATATATAAGTCCGTGCATTTCGACGCTACATTTAAAACCTTCTAGAATAACGTCAGCTTCCATAGCAGTCGAAGGGGCATAGCTTTTCCAATTTTTGAAACATTTGTGTTCCTTAGGAGCTTTATTAAGCCTTCCGGCTCTTGCACATACCGTGCAATAATTATTTCGCACTCCATAAAACAATACTTTTCCTGTACGTACACCAACAATACAGCCCATACCGGAACAAGAATCATAATTGGTTCCATAGGACCTTTTCAACCAACTTCCATCAACAGTCACTTCTATGTAAGGTATGTTGTCTTTTGTGACATGGCCTGATTCTATAGCAAATTTCCTTTCTTCTATTCCGGCCAATTTCATTAAATGAAGCGATGTCTGTTCAACATTATCAAGTATTTTACTTTGATTTGAAATGTATGTTTTGTCAGTCATACTTTTAACATTAATACCTGACAAGAACTTTTCCAATTGATACAAACCAATTCCGGTTACCATTGTAGCCAATACAGTTGATTTGTCAATATTCATGTGTTGGGGATCATCAACGGGATCAGAAAAAATGCAGTCCGTAAAATTACATGCATTACATTTGAAAAGAAACCTAGTTAACATGCCTTTTCTTTTAGTTTTCTCAGTGACATTTACCCAATCTTGAAATAAACATCCTGTAAATCTTGCATGATCTTCATACGTTCGACGTATTTCTTTCATAACATAATCAAAATCTACTATATCTCGAATTCTAGTATTTGCTATTTCGTTGTTATCTTTACATAACTCTTTTGCAAATATTTCATCAATGTTACTGTGAGTATCATCATTATAAAATTCTTGAATTGACTTAGACGCGCAGTTTAATACTTCATCTAATCGAGTTCTCGAATACTTATGCTCTTTTTCTAAATTGAGAGTATGTACGTATTTATTTTTTTTATCGCAAGATTTTGAAATATTTACAATTCCTATATTTTCATTGGATGTCATTTGCACATGTAAACTGACAGTTTCCAATGATTTTTTTTTTGACATATTCATTGAAAAACTCTCTTTATTTTTAATGCAAGAATTTGAATCCTGGTTGTATGTAAAATTTGTTTTATTGTCAAATAATTGTTTATTTACCTGACTAATTTGTGATAGTATTTTACAATCCTTGTCAGTTATAATTTTGTCATTAATATCAAAATTATTTACAAATTCTTCAATACATTTCAGAGGATCGTAAGTTAAGTCATTAAAATCAGTGTATTCTTTTATCGGAGAAGAATACGAACCTTCAATGACCTGTGCATTACAGACTGCAGCACAATCTGTCCAACAATCATTAATGTCTACATTAACATTTTGTAATATGCTTAAGTTTGCATAATCATGTTCATCTTTTATAATGACTTTCAAATCCAAAGGATTAACGCCGTTATCAGAATTTTTCAATACATTACAAGTTGAATCATTTTTATAATCCTTTTGATTTTTAAAAGTAGGACCTTCAATTGTGTTATCGTTAATGTTCTTATTATTATGAACATTAGATGGACTAAAGTTACTGCCGATACAAGAATTATTTACAAAATTAGAAGAAACATTAGAACTTACCAACCTCGCAAAACCATCGTCCACCATTTGTGCCTTCTTTTTCGCTTGCCTACATGTAAATAAATTTAAAAAATGCAATATGACTGTCATTGAAAAAGTGAATCTTCAACTGAGATCCTTGGTTCCCTAATCTCGAAATAAGTACAATAAACTTTGCCTTATCTTAAATATTAATAACAATATTTCACTACAATTAGCTGAAAAATGGAAATATTTATTTCCATTTTCCAATGATAAGCAACATTTTAAAGAAACTATAAGACAAATCTAACAAAAAAATAATTAGAGCAACAAGCAGCGACCAAGAAGCGCTGGTAAAAATATTACTAAACGAAGAAAGGAGCAAAAAAAGCTTCATTACTGAAGATTATTATACAGATTTAATGATTTTTGCATTTATTTTTTATCTTTCGAATACCAAATCACACTTTTATTCTCCAATAAATTTCTTTTTTAACTTACGCAGGTAATTACCAGAACTATTAACCTTTAGACAGCCGGCATATTTTGAGGTCGAAAAGTCGCGAGATTTGCCGTAAAAACCCATACACAAGATACCTAAATTACTAGACCAAAGGTCTGACCAATATCTGAGCCACTACAGTGGTTTTGCGGCAGTCTAAAAATTAAGAAGAATAAGTACTTATACTTCTTAATGCATTAAAAACTTCGTGTTAAAATATATTCGATTATTTCGGAGATTAAAATTTTTGCCGTTGTCACAAAACATCACAAAGCAAAAAACAAAGCGTTTCAAATTACCTAATCCTACGCCATCCTTTCTTCGAAGAAAGGCCACACTTTCTGTACTTCCTCTTGCCGTTTCCATTATAGCAATTTCTTCCCATGTTGCGAACACTACAAAGCTGTTGAAAAGGATGAAATTCACTAGTATAATTCTCATAAAGTTATCTGCTTTTCAAATTAATAGCAAATAAAAGAAATTAAACAATGATGAGTAATAAATAACTTACCCAACCAAATTACATCCGACTTCCATTCTTCATGTCCATAAAAACATATGTACTGAAAGCAGCAGATAGCTTTTGTTTTCCGAAAGACTGTTACGCCCTCTAGCATACGTCGCTGAGGTCCGAAGACGTACGTCGCACGACTTCTTTCGACTACTCAGCCGGCTTGACGGGAAAATCAAAACACGACTGCATTGTCGTTGTACCTTTTGGAATACCAAACCATATTCGATAATTAAGAGCGTAAAAAAATATTTCGAAATCGATATACAAAAAACGAGCAACGACCAGCGACGGCTCGGGCGGTTGAATGATAAAAAATTTTAAAGATCCATTCTCTCGCCTTTTTAGACTGTTGTAAAGGAAATTAAAACACCATTGCTGTGTAATTGTAGCACATGTAATCCTGACCAATTTTCGTTGAATTACGGCCTACAAAAATAATCGAAGTCACGGTGCAAGTCGAAGCGCCAGCCAGCGAAGACTCGGGCGGTTGACTGATAAATAAGTTTCAAGGTGAAAAGAAGTTTCGAGGAATAGTTCTACAAAAAAATTACAAGTAAATTGAAATTCTTCCGACTCTTGCATTATTACACAAAAAGAACGGATAATTGCAACTATTTTCCAGCAAACCCCGTACAACCGACCAGAGCGGTGTTCACCTGAAAAGAAAGAATTTTGGTGTGGCACCTTTCGTGTCTATTTAATTCAAATGAGGGAAGGCGGCACGCCAGCGGCCCGTCGTCTGCCGCGTGACGTAACGCCTCCCTTTCCTAACCCACAAAAGCAGATTGACAATCGCAGCGCTTTTGTAAGTTGTCTG
>UCOL01002401.1:0-25988 GCA_900474335.1 Ormyrus nitidulus | reverse complement strand
AATCCTATCGATTAAAAAAAATTTCATCCAAAAATCTGTATTTGTTCCAAAGTTATAATTAAACAAAGAATGATTATTAAAATAGCATAAAAAGTTCATTGACATAATTTTAGTTTATTTTAACGGTTATTCTTTGTTTGACTTTGGAACAAATAAAGATTTTTGTACGAAATTTTTTTTAATCGATAGGATTTGATCACACCTTTCAAATGCCGGGAGATAAAGTACTTTACAATTAACTGTTTAAAAGTAATAAGTCATTAAACAAAGATCGATTTTTTTTAGATTTTCGGAAAGAGCTCATAACTTTTGAACAATTGAGCGTTAGACCGAATGGACGCGGCTTTCTTCATATTTTAACATTAGAAAACATCCCGAAGTTACAAGGAAATCCGTGACCCAAAGGTGGTGTCCTCTCCTAGTTAGATAGTCTTTTCACAAGTACAGTTATTATACGATCGGACGCTCATACATTTTTGGGCGAAAACTGGTATCCAATAAATTTTGTAATATTCTTGTCTCTCTTCACTCATTTTGGGACTTCCGCATTTAAACTACTTTTCATGCCAACTGAACTGTTGTCAAGTCTCCATTCGAAAGGAAAGTGAAAAAACGCGAAAGGCAAAGTTCTATAAGCATGTGGCCTTTGAGACGTAGTGCGGGTATTGTTCAGGAATTGTATTAATATTGAAGTATGCGCCTTTGATATACGCAGTGATCGAGACAGTAGATGGTTTGACGTATTTAAAATCCTTGAAAAGGCTAAATTTTTCGACTTTTTATTTTAATGCTTAAAATATTACACAAAAATGTTAAAATTTATGAAGATAGAAACAATTATTCAAAATTATAGATTAGTTTTATTTAAGAAATTTATTTACATATAATTAAGAAATTCTATACATATGTTTACAAGGATTGCACTGGCTTTAACCATTTCGCGTACTAGCAAATACCGTGAAATATGACATTCCTGCTTTCAACATCTGAAATAAAGAAATGTTGAAGTTTTACAAGCGCAATATTCTAAACAAATTTAAAAGAAAACATCAACTTACAGATGAATATGTTTCCATACACAGAAGAAACATTTTGCCACCGGTAAGACCTAATGGTCGAAGACTTCGTATCATCATAATTTTTATTAATACTTTTGACTTTGGTGAAAAATTATACCAATCACAAGAATAGCTAAATGCGAAACATTCATTTAATCATAATGATTATAAAAAAATTTGCTGAAAGTTAGATTTAATAGTGTATAATATACCTGTAATCGAAAACTTGTAAACTGTAGTTGATAATTTTCTGTCCGGGCAAAAATATGAAGTATTTATGAATAAATATTGTGGTGACAAACATCCCGTACCTTATCACATCTTCAAGTACTCCTAATTTTATAAGAACCTACAGAAATCAGAAAAAGAACTTAAGATATCAAAAACAAATTATATACAAAAATTAAAAGGAATCACTATATAAAATCCTCCTCCGATAGCAGTCGTGTTTAAAAGTAAAATAAAAAACCAGTTTAAATTGTAAGCATTTTCAAGAGTAGTAACGTTCCTGCGAATTTAAAATATATAAAAAATTGAGTAACAAAAGATTTTAATTAAAATCTACGAAATAATAAATATTCATTTTTTACTCAATGACGATTTGGTGCAAATCAATAGCTTTTATGATCAAATGATATGCTTTATCTTTTGAGTAATTTCCATTTTCATCTACTTCATGTTCAATTTGATTAGCTCTCTGTAAACGAAGACTGTATATACGATATTTATTAAAATTTTTATAAAATTAATGCATTAAAATTCGATTTTATTAAAAACATAATACTGATTTTAAATATTCTTACTTGATAATATCGAAAAGACTGCAAACGTGTTGAACGCACATCGCGAACGCCATATCGTAAGTAATAAACACTGTCATTGACAGAACTCCTGCAACAAAAGCTTTCATGATCAATGGAACATAGTAAGTTCGTTGATCAATGTAATATTCCGCATAGTAAGGAAGAATCACTGGTCTTGATGCGTTTTCTAGTGGGATTATATAGTCGAGTAATGGCTGGAACATAGGAATGCTGAGAAAACAACCTGCTGTGCTGCAACAACAAACTTTTATACCAATTATTATTAAACGGTTTACTATAAGGAAGTAATGAGAAAACGCAATAGTTATAAATTTTAGCTACTTCCGTATGATAATGAAATGGTTCGTCCAATAGCTGCGTGTTTTTCCATTATTTTCAATTCTTCTTCGTCACTCGTTCTTTGCCAATCTTTGGATATTAGTTCATAAATCTGTTTGTGCTATACGTATAGAAAAGCATAATTAAAATTAGGCGGATCTCTTACCGAAAAAATACGTACTTTTTCTCTGAAGAATATAGTCATCGAAAACTTGATAACCGCAGCATTCAAGTACATTTGGCCGACTAAATTTTCAATCACTATTTCTATGTGTAAACCGATCTCATTGACAAGTCGTATCCCCTAAAAAAACGTGTCGCATTTAAAACGCACCAAACAATAATCTTTAAGGTTTTCACTTACAATCGGAATTATTAACGAATACAGCGCGATGTACACCACAACTCTCATATACCGATCGTAAGTACTATTATCGTAGGGCCAAACACCCATAAACTTTTGAGCCAGTACCGGCATCTTCCAGTAATCACTCTTATACACATTTTCCTTGTAACTCATGATGCCAAATTTCACGTTGAATTCAATGTTGGCTTAACCGCTGCCAGACCCCGACTTGCGCGATTTTGTGAAAAACGATGCATTTGAGAAAAACTAGAGCTCAGCCCTATACGCACTTTGTCCTTGCAGAAAATAGTGCAATTGCAGCTACGTGCCGATGGACGATTTTAACGTATACGCATGTTGTCCTTGCAGAAAATAGTTGAATTGCAGGCACGTGCCAATGGGCGATTTTAATGTATTATTTGGTATTTTTAAATTGCGAGGGTTTGACTTTCACTAAAGCACGCTGAAGCTCAATCTTCTCTGACTTCAGATTGCTTACTAACTGGAATCGAGAGCAAAATCGTGCTATAGAAATTGCAGCAGCAATCAATCGTTGTAAAGATTCTTTATTCTTTTATGATACGCATGGAACGTGTATAAATTATGTCTTTTATCTAGGCTTATCTGAAGCACATTAAAGAGGCATAACTTTATGCAAAAGAAAAGAATGTTATGTAATTATCTGAAATTGGTTGCTCGAAGAAGACGAAAATTATTAGGAGGGTCAAACCTATAAAGGCTAGAGATGCCCTTAAAATAAGCAATGTCATAGCTTATTACAATTGCAAATTTTCATAATGAACGATAGTCTAGCTTCTTCTATAGTCTTACAACAAAGCAATAGTAAAGCATTCGATTATTAGTTTAATTTTTAACGAATCTATTATTGTGTCAGCCAATTTTTTCTGTATCCACACGAAAAATAATCTAACAAATATTACTAATAATTTATTAAATACTACTACTCTGTTGGAAGTTTTCATTATTATTTGGCCATTTTTTGGCGAATTGTTCGTATGTTGGCCAAATTCAGACAATTATTAGTGAAATGGCTTTAAAAAATTGTGAAATTTCCCACATGGTATATTCTTCCGTTAATAGGAGGACAGACTTGCAGTGTAAGGATTATTAACATTTTCTTTTGCAATTATTACAATAAATTGGATTTCTTAAAAAATTATCTTTTAACAAAGGTTCATTTATATACATAATTTGTTTGTTTGGTTTGTTTATAAACGATTGAAAGAATTAGAATGACGGGGAAGCTTCTACTTGCTTATGTATAACCTTTGTTAAAAGGTAATTAAAAAAAATTGTTTTTTGAAGACTTAAGAAATTTTAGTCCGATTTGGGAGAAGATTAGATACCGCGGAGGCGGCGGTATTCGGCCGATTCGGGAAACGGTTAAGCAACGCGCTTGATATATTCTACGACACTTTATTGGACCCTTATTAAGTCAGGTTGCTAAAAAATTAATACGAAAAGAAGCCAATAAGGGGCGTGCGCATTCGAGTGCACGCCTTTGCACAAATCGCGCGATGACAGTTTCGGGGAAGTGCGTACGACCAGGATTGTTGAACAAAATGCTCGGGGACACCGCGTAGCAAATTTCAGGGGCGTAGATGCACAGAAAGTATACCTGTGTACATAATTCAATATACAGATATACTTCCAACGTTATTTCACTCCGAAATTAGCTGTAGGGTATGTTCCTCAAAGCATTTTGTCCAACGGCACTGCGTACGACGCTCCCCGCACGACGCTCGCACGCTCGCTCAGTACTCGATTAGTGGGCCCGCTTACTTTACTACTAGCGGTGCGCTCGAGGTGTTGTTCCAGCCTCTCGTGAATGGACGTCGGTCGGCGAATCTTTTGCAGGTTGATTGCTTCGCGCGTCATGATCGATTGGCGGTCCGAAACCTTCTTGTCGGGCGGGCGCTATTCCCTGATTTTAGTTTTCTAAGTTTAAGTAGGTTTTTATTGGCAAGTAGAATATCTATACAGTCATATTAAAATTGTATTCCCTGATACCGTGACTGCACGTTTCCCTCTCGTGAGTTACGGCGGAATCAAGCGATACGGACGGTCAAATTTTGTGGTGAGTTCCATCGCAACATATTGAATGTTAGGAAAACTTTTAATCTTAAATCGGTGGTTCAAAACTTTACATTAAAATATCTCATTAATGAGTCGGTCGATCGACATGAAACTTTTTTCCTTTATTAAGCAGCCTTAAACGAAGATGCTTACGCGACCAAATTGCCTATATAAATTAGTAAAAGCTATATAAATATGTAAATTAAGTAACCGTGTTTTGAAAATAGCAATTTAGATTGTATAATAAGGTTGCAGTCACCGCCGATATATATATGTCTTATACTTGCTCAAGGCCCTCCCGCGTCCCTTGATTACGCATAATTAGCCGTATTGTATAAAGAAATCAGTTTATTTAACTATAGCAGTAATTTCCTCCCTCGCTAATGCTCGTTAATTTATTTAATTTTAAATGACCCGCGCTTTAAAAATATATTCATAATTTATTTTGTACTACTTTAATGTAACGTTTTTATGTTTTTAATTATAAAAAATAACTTAACTTTAACTTTCATTTTTACAAAGTTCATTCTTGCAATTTAGATAAAATCTTGATTAAATGTAAAAATGGAAAAGCTTTCATCGTGATTATCAATCAAAAGATAATTATTTATTAACTATTTTATAGACGCTACTTATTATTATGGATATTACTGTACAGATGATTGATTAATATTGAGGAAATAATGTTCTCGATTGTCACTTATTATGATTAATCATTATTATTACTTTACTTTGATTTATTAATAATAATATATCATCTTATAGTCATTAACGAAATTTGCGATTAAATAGATTTAACACCACTATTGAAAAATACCATAAAAAATCCTCATTTTTTTCAAAATTTTCACTTTCCCTCTATTGGTAATTTACTGCACTAACAATATCCAACGCCCTAAAGTCCGTCACCCGTCTGCAATCTAAAAAAGTTTCCACGCACTTCGCGGTACTCCACTATTCAACATCTCGGCAGCCCCCATCCGATGAAGAGCTCCCGCGCATGTCATTCCCTAGGCTTTTACTACCGCCGGGTGTAATCCCGATAAAGAGGAAATAAGCACTTTTCTCCAGGCGATAAAAGCTGCGGCGTACCAGGTTTGTAGCGCTCCTCTTCGAGGAGCTCGGGGTCGCTGCTGAGGGAAGGCGGCGCCGCGGCCAGGGCGACCGCCAGCACCAGCAGCCAGTGCCAAGTCATCGCTCGAGTTTCCACCTTTGTGCCGCCGCTGCTGCCGATGGACTGCGACTGTAAAAAAAAAACGGAAATGCGATTCAACCGAGTGGCTTTGTTTGCGAGAGTCGCAAGAACAGGGCGCGAGGGATCTTGTGTTTGTGTGGGTTTTTTTTTTGTGGAGGAGGTGTGATGGTTCGGGGATTAATTTGTGCAGCTGAATAGAAGAGGGATTTTTATCTGTTTTTCATTATTTCTGAAAAGCACGCGGGCTGCGAAAGTGAAAAATTTTAAAAAGTCTGATTTTGGAAGTTTTGAAGAGCGAATAAAATATTCATAGGAGGGTGAAGAAGGTTTTACCGCAATTTTAGTCTGTTGTTTCAAGCGGAGGCAGATGATCTTGCTGAGTTTTTAAAGATCTTTTAAACATCTGGATAAAATATTGAGAATAAATAATTTACAGGACAGAATAATAATAACAAAAGTAAAGGCGAATAAAAGATAGTTATTTTTTAGACGTTTTAAAAAATTATTTTGTAGATTTACTCTCAAGGTGACTGCAGAAATTTTATTTTAACAAGATATCGAGCGAATAATTTTTATGATTACTAAAATCCCCACCGTTCTGCCTACAACATCTACATAACGCAAATACGTCTTACAGCACTAAAACTGCCCCTCCGGCCTATAATATAACAGGAGCTTGCGATCGATCATATAGTATACCTATATTTACGTCCGCTGCCCGCTGAAATCCTCCGTAAATACAGATAAACAAAATTCGCGTAGCTCGCCGAGGCAATGCCAGCACTTTGTTTTATATCGTTCCATAAAATCTGTCTAAGGTGCCATCGGAAAGGCCGACATTCTTAGCGTACACAAGTGGCCGCCGTAAAATCCGGCGAAGCCCGCATGCACCTCCTCGGCGCTCAAAATTTATATACAAGCTCGCAAACGGCATCATTTTTTTTTTCGTCTTTATATATCGCGTTCATAAAGCAGGAGAGCCGCCGCGCTCTGTCCATTGGTATAGTTGAATTTTTGCGCGGCGGAAATATACTCTCGAAAGTTAGATGAGGATACTTCGAGGGGGGCTAAAGTTCCTCCGTAACGTTCGACGACGAGCCTCGTGAAAAGTTTAGTATCGATAACAATATAATGATGATCTCGAAGTTCGCCCCGCCCGTCATTTTTCTGTTTAAAGCGATATTAATTCGGACGGAGCTCTCTCTGCTCGGCAACGGCACAGAAAAGGATCTCGGGTCTCGTTATTCGCGTCATTTATCCGACGGCCGGGGAAAAAGCGCGAGGCTCATTGAAGGCACTTGCGGATCAATTGCGGCTAAAGGCTCCGGCGGAGCTCGCCTTTTTAAATTCGTTCTATTGTGATTTATCGAAACTCGATAATCTCGTTCTATTTATCTATAAATCTTTATCGTAATGCCGCGATTAATTATTTGGGATGAGTTGCGCTTACAATTTGCTTCCAGAAGCTTCAGATACGTGAAGCTAATCAAGTTCTAATGCAGAGTCTTGGAAAAGTACAAAACAGTCTATTCTTCACTATTTGTGTTGTGCGGTTCACTAGTGTAGTTTTTTCAATCGTAAAACCTGGCTTTCAGCATAAACAAATTTATTTAGCTTTGTTCGATACTAATTAACTTTAAAAAATCCAGTTTCTAATCGAGATTAATTACCAAGAAAAAAAACTCTTTATCCCTCAAAAACGATCGAGCACCTTCCTTCTTCCGCTAAAAACTCCCTGGAAACTTTGAAATAAAAAGCCGAACGCACCGTCGCCACCCCTATCCGATGCGGTCATAAAGCTCTGGAACGTCCCCCCTCCTCCTCCCCCTCCTCGGAGTTTCCTAGCAATAAACGCATCCCTCCGTCAAAGAGCAGCAGCAGCAGTAGCAGCACAAGAGAACGCTCGCAGGTGGCCTGGCCGTTAATTCGCCCGGCGAAACCGAGAAAGTTTTCACCTGGAGCCGGGCAGGAAATCCTCGCGTATCGCGGCGGCTTCGGGGGACGGCGTCGCTGCTGATATAAATCAAAGCGGCAGCATCGCTCGGAATATATGGCTTTGCCGGGAGTCGAAGCCTGAGGGGCGCCGCGATTCGCCGTTTAATCACATTTATCTGCAGCCCGCCTCTCTCTCTCTCTCTCTCTCTCACTGACCTCTCGCTCGATCTGCGCAGTGTATAACTCCGGAGTGGCGGACGGTGATTCTTGGACGCTTTTTACGCGGCGATAGGAGCTGAATCTTATTTGTCGAATGCGAACGACGTGACGGATTGAGTCGTGGCTGTCGCCGCTGATCGAAGTTCTTGCGGGGAGAAGAGAACGCTGGACTTCGGATGGAAAGTGTGACGAATGTTTGCTTGCTTTTTTTAAGCTTTCAGAGAATTTGTTCTTTTTCTTTTTTTCTTTTTTTTTTGTTATTGTTTTGAAAAAGCCGGTGGAACAGAAGTTTTTTTTTTAAAATAAACTATTGGATTTCGCTCAAACTTTGAGTGGATGGAAAATAGATTATAAAATCGACAGCTTCTTAGAATTGGGTTAAAAAAATTTAACGAAACTTCCATTCGACATAGCAAACATTAAACCAGTATAAAGGATGAACGAAATAAACAAAGTTCATTTCTCAGTAAAATTTATACAGCGGCGAATTAAAAAAAAAGAAATGAATATAAATATTAACTTCTTTCTAAACGGAAACATTTCCCCCGGTACATCCCGCAGTGCATTTCCCCGAACTCGTCTAATTATTCGAGCACCAAACTCCTCTACAAAAGTGCGCGCAAGTTGCATTTCCAATTAAGCCCCTCTTAACCGGCCTCGGCGGCAGGCCGTTTTCGCGCGGCCAAACGATCCTGGGCCTCCGAGTTCGCGCGGCTGCTCGTGTTTACTCGCGATTATGGTCGAAATACGCGCGGCCGCGGTCCGGCTGCAAGTGCGGTCGTCCACGTCGGCGGGTTTGCCGCGTTTGCGCATCGGAACAAACGTCGCCAGGCGCTCTTATACGCGTTCTTGATGACCGCGAGTAAGCGAGAGCCTCGCTTAGTTGCGAAAAAGCGAAGCGGCTCCTCCGATAACGCGCGCCGATCGATTCCGATTGAATATGGATAATGCGCAAACGGCCGGAGGGGTCGTTCGCCGAATATTCGCCGCTTTTTTTGAAGGGCTGCGCGCGTGCCTTTTTTCGAGGGGTCGGTGCTTCGGAATTACTGGGTAATTAGCGTGGGAGAGAGGCTGTTTCTGCGGGAGGATTAGGCGGTGATTGGGGGGGATCGAGTGCTCGTTTTTGGCGATGGATTTTGGGATCGAAAATTGTGCGTTCTTTTGACGACGGTTTATGAATTATCGAGAAGCGAAATTTTTAGGCGGGAAGACCGATGGAAATTCAAACCGATGCTATTGACCCAATTCCGATAGTTGTTGTTTTGGCTGAAGTTGACTAGAAATGCGTTTGAATTTCTGGCGTTGCTACAGATTATCTGACTAAATTTGACGTTTGCATGTATAATTAATATATACGCTAAATTTAGATAAAACATATTGGTTTTGAATTCAAAGATTGCTGATATCAAAGTATTTTCCTAAAAGACTTGTTTATTAAAAAAAGAAATAAACCTATTGGATTTGAATAAAAATTTCCGGAGCAAAGCCCCGCAAATATTAATAGGTCGACAGTAATTGCGGGCCAACAGAATACATCCCGAGGAAAGCATTTCTCACATTTCCTCTCGAATGAAGAAAATTCCCCTCTGAAAAAAAGACCACAAAGGTACTTTGACTATTCAGCAGTCGAGGCTCGCAAGCGCATTTTTTTTCCCCCCACCCCAAGCTTTCCACAATGCTCGCGGTTCTCCGCGCTTGATGCAGCAAACGGCATTACCAAAACGCAACAATATTCGCGAGAAGCTTTCAAGGCTGCTGCAATTTTAACCGACGGATCCATTAAGTTAATGAAAAAAAAAATTCAGCCTACTTTTCGTCTGTTCCCCGTCGCTCCGATCCACAATAACGCGAAAAATTTCACCGGAAGCTGTCAAACGTTTAAGTGCAGTTGAGAACTCGGCTAAGAATTTACGTAAGTTGCGGCGGGAGTTTAGCGCCGTTAGACGAGCTGTAAATAAGACCTTTTAATGGAGTTGTCGATAATCAATAGTGCATCCGACCAACGGACTTTTATTTTCTTGATCTATTTACTCTTCTTAATAATTATTTATTTATTAAACCAGTCATTTATAATGTAAACCTATGTAGGTTAATTAATTACCTGAGCGTATTTAATTATAATTCTTTTTTTAAGATAAAGAAAAATAAAGGAAAATACTGCAAGGGATAAATTTATCTTGGATATTATATTTTGCGGGAAGCATAGATGTATACTCTGCTTTGATAATACTCAGGCGAGTCGTAAAATTTTGACGTGATTTCTCACGTTCTGTGCTTATTTTAAGTCAAAAGCACGAAGCTTGCAGTATTACTTTCATAAAAAATTTTACCTTCAAATATAGCGCACGAAACTCCAGTACAAACTTGGATAATCGCAATGAAATAAAATATATATCCCGCAATCAAATGATCGTTACAGACAACCGGAAAAGAAGAAGTCATCCTCTGCGAAATCAATCAAAATTGACCAGTACTCAACAATCCAATCATAACTCACTCCTCGTTATTTTTAAATCCAAGTTCGCGGCATCTAATAAACAACAGCGGCATCAAGTTTATTAGGTGTACGGCGATTACTCAATTTTTAATGGGTCATTAACACGCGATTCTTCAGCATATCCGGCTGATGCCTCCTCGGCAAAAACCATATAAAACTCATCCGCCGCCGCAGCGCGAGAGAACAATCACCACCACGTAACGCTCTCTCATCTCGCGCAAAAACTCATTACGATACGTATACATTGCACACTGTGTGCTCTCTCCGTCGACAATTAACGATTAACATCGTAAATCGGCGAAGGCAAAGCAGCCGACCTCCGCATCGGTTTGTCATTAAAGATTCAACGGACCGAAGGATGAGCGAGGAAGGTACATAAGCGTCCTTCGGATCCTCCTTTCCTTCGCTTTGCCGTTCGCGAGAATTTCGACCCGCGGGATCAAACGGCAGAAAAGGAAGGAACTCTCTCGCCGGGAGGTCGCGAATTCTCCGCGATATCTCAAGCAATAAGGTATATATAAAGGACGCCCGACGCCTCGACGCTCAAAAAGAGTCTTTGAGCCCGCTTTGCATACGTTAATGAAATGGATATTCGCCGATGTCTGGGGCTTTTTAATCGCCGGCGAAATTTGTCCGCTTTTAATATTCCTCCCGGAGCTCTCTCTCTCTCCCTCTGTTTGGCAAACAAACGCGGCGCGCGCGGCCGCTGAAAAATTTTCGTCAAAGACGCGAGCGAGTGCCGAGGCTTCTTTGCGAGGAAAAAGCTTCATATTAAATTGCGCGCGTGGCTGTGTATGTGCGAGCGGAGAAATAAAAAAAGCTTCTATTCCCGCTACTGTAATAGGGGAAAAAAAAAGTTATCGGAAAAAGTCCCACACTCGTTAGTTATGGTTTGTTACTCCGCTGCCTCGTCAAAGGCGGCATTTTGCGTTGTATTTTTCGCGCGGTGTAAAAATAAGGCTGGACTCGCTGCTAAATCGTTAATTTTACTCGCGATTCGTTCTATTGACTCTTGGAAATATTTAAACAGAGTTAGTTATAAATATTGGTTGTAACTTGTGAATGGACGTGTAGCGTAATGTATTAAGATAGCTGTACGTATATTGAATTGAGGTTCAAATTGCATTCATTGTCGCAAAGTCACGATTTTGATCACTTACTCTCTAATCAATGAATATAATCCCTTACATTCTCCGTCATTATTATTTCGCGCGCATTTTATTATACCACATTCGTCGCGTTAAATAATCACTGGAAAAATGGTTTTCATTTAAAAAAAGTGCAAATTCATTTTGCTCGAATCAACGAAAAAAGGCTGTACATTCATTTACAAGTAACTACAAGACGCTTTTGGCCAAAAAAAAGTAAGTCCCTTCTTTTTTAGACGCCATCTCTACCCCAGGAGCTCAGGAAGAATCCAATTCATTAACAGGACGTTTGCCAAAGTTTCCGAGATACTTTAATAACATAGAGCGGCGCTAATAAAAACATTCGCCGAGATTTCCAGAAATTTATGCTACAACGCGCAGCGGCGAAATAAGACATTATGCAAATTCGCGCAGTAACTTCTCTCTCGGAGCAGTTAAACATTTCTATGCAAAAATACGAATTTTACTTTTTATGCGGAATGTATTCTTAGCATTACTAACGACACCCCTCCAAGGAAGCGAATATAGTCTCGTTGTTAAAGCGAAATTTACGCTGCGAAACTAAAAGCACACACCTTGAAACAAGATAAGTCGCGCGCGCGCGCCTCTCTCTCTCTCTCTCTCTCTCTCTCTCTTTCCCGAAGGGCGGCCAGCCTTTTCTTTTCTTTTTTTTTGTTTCCGAAGCGCGCCAATTTTTCGCACGCCCGGCTTCTTATTCAAAATGTGTCGCTCGATTTTACGGGGAGGTAAAAAATGTAAATTATTCGCGACGCGTGATTTTAACGGGCCGATAAAGTTCCGCGGTGGCCTTTTTATCAGAAAATTGCATCGACGCGAGAAAAGTGAGCAAACAAGCAGTCTCCTATACATAAAAAGGGCCCGGGAAATAAGAGGGGAACAAAATACGTATAAGATGCTTTCGAGTAAACTGAAAAGTACTTAAGACGCTAAATATATCGTAAGAAAATTCGACAATAACTTTTCGAGCTTGTATTCGGCGGAGCGAGATGTCGGAAGGGAGCTTTTTTTTATGTTTGGAATCAGAAACGTGCGTGAGAGTCGAGTGGAAAATGCTATTTTTTCGCAGATGTAATTTGTAAGAGTATATCATTAGTGGGTGATTTAGTGAAAATTGCGTGGCATTAAGAAGGCAATATTAATGTTTTTTGAATTGAAAAAAAAAATCGATTATCCTTATTAATTATTCAGGAAAATGATGGAAAATCAGCGCTTATTAAATGAAATTAAATTAGCGCAGTTATTAAAGTGATAAATCTTTCTTTTCCTTGATTGACGTTATTTCACGGACTTTGCTCGAAGGAAGCGTAATCGCATTCTCCGAATCCCGGTCCTCCATAAAAGCGACATTTTCAATGAAACCAACGCAAAACTGTCCAAAAGTAACTTTGTTCATACGACACTAGTTAAACGATCCGTTCTCGTCTCAAAACCGAAGCAAAAGCACTCAAAACTCCACGGTCTCCAACCCCAACCGCGAGCAGCCATAAAAAAATCAGCGAACCAACCGAGCGCTCACTTTCGTCAAAGCCAGTGTGTCCCCCCGGGCAGTGCACCCCTTCAGAAAACAGACTCGCAACGATTACCTGGGAAAAATCAGCGTCCGCGTACAGTTGAGGGGCCGGGATCTCGACGCCTCGGCCGGGAGAGAAGTATCGGCTCTCGGATATTCGGCGCACGTGCTTCTGCTATCTCTCGGCGCGTGCCTCGCGCGAGACTGCGGCCGAGCGATAGTCGCGCGCGCCGATTATTATACCTGCACGGCCGTCATCTCTCGATTAGCTCTCCTCTCCCGCTAATTAGCCGCGCTCCGCGGGGGAGAGAGAGAGGGAGGCTTCGCCCGCTCGAGGATTAATTAATGGCCGCCTTCGCGCGCGAGGAGCAAAGAGACGACGACGGGTTGTATTAAGCGAATTCTCTCGGTTTCTGCGTGCGCTCTCGAGCGCGCGAGGCTGGATTTGCCTTTTGAGAGCGGCTGCTGAGATTTTTTATTGGCGAAACGCTCTTGGTTTTGTTCTGCTGGAATAAAGTGGACCCGAACTCGGGCAGGCAAATGCGTGAACTGCGTTTAGTTGTCGTTTCTGGAAGAAACTCGATTTTGAAAATTGAGTTTTTTTTTTGTATGTGGAAGTAAATAGAAAGAAAATATTCTTCAACGTATAGAGGTACAATTTACTGTCTGAAATGGTAGTTAAATTGATTTTGTAAATACAATGAAAAGCAGATTTAGGTAAAAATCAGAGTTATTATAATTGTTCTTATTTTAAACGAAAAAAAAACGCACTATAAAATTATAAATTGTTTATATAACAGTAAAGATTTATTAAGACCATAAAATTATAATGAAATTCTAGTCAAAATCATATACAGTTCTATCGTGCCGAGATTAAACGCATGCAAATATTCACAAGCAACGGATCATTGTAAATTGCCATACAATTATAAATCCCGCACGTATTGTTAATTTACATTTTATGAATGCCAATGACATTCTTCATAGTCGTATATAATTTAGAAGTAACTCAGAACAAAGCTACTACTACCCTTAACGTATAATTTTCTCTCTCGCAAATTAAATAAATTAATCCCAATGCAAACGATAAAACTGAAAAAGTCAGAAAAGTCAAAATTTTCCTATTTTAAGAAGTCCTACATTTTAAATTGCCAAGTCAATTTGCAGGAAACTTTAGAAAGATATTTTTTTTGACAAGGATAACCCATAGGGACCAAGGAATCATCACTGAACGCCAGAAAGTATTTCCGTCTCGGCTTTTTGTAAACTAACAAGATGTGAATTTTGTAAAAAACTTGACCTTTCTATTTCGGTCCAAAGCCGCGGAGAAAAAACTCGGTTAAGTAGGGATAATGACTATGCACTTCCCAGCTAAGAAACAATGAGCGATTTTTAACAAGCAATTTAAGCTACGATAATTCGGTTACTTCACTCGTCCGGGATCCCTTTACTTCAGGTATGTTGCAATTGTACTGCGCTGTTAATGTATCGGAAACACGAAGGCTAATCGATCAAGTTTTTTGTGCGCCGTGGGATCTGGAGTTTAAAATTTTTAAACTTTTCTTGTTTCCTCAAGGCTCCTTAACATCGCAAAATAAGAAAAATAATAGGCGTCGGAGAATGAGATGGAAACATTGATTTATTTGATATTAATCGAGTAATTATAGGCAAAGATAAGTTCGTGCAATATCATCTATACGCAATTTTTATAAATTTTTATTGTAACCCGGTTAATTTAAAATTGTATACGTTAAAGCATCACGAAAATTAGAAAGACTGACAATCGTTGATTGAAAAATATTGCGATGTTAACAGTAATAAAAAAAAGTACTTAAACAATTCCATTTAAAACTCCCCGAAATCGGATTTTACAATCTAACAACCCCTGGTATTTTTCGACATCTTCCTTTCAGCTCCATCAATATTTCAAGGTAAACTTCCCGAAATCAAATTCAAAACTTTCAATTTAAATCGAGAGAACCTCATTCCACCAAAGCCCTCCACCCAAAATCACGACCGCGAATCACTTCCCCCGAAAAAAAAGACTCGTATAATCGACCATTCGACGATGAACCGAACCTCGCCTTCGAAGCCCGAGTTGAAAAATTGTCCGGGAAAAAAAAAAAAAAAAAAAAAAAAGACGCCCGGGGAAAAAAGCGCGTAAATTTCGCGCGAGCTAAATTATATTGGACAGCATCAAATATCCAGCGCCGAGTTAAACCAGCCGCTGGTGTTACTTATACCTTATACGGCGGAGCCGCACATGTTACAAAACTCTCGGCAGATTTCGCGACTGCCTAGACGACGCCGGCCAATTATTTACTTTGGCTCGATGAAATTCGAGTTCAAACTGCGGGGGGAGAGAGACTGATGTTACTTGCTCTAGGAGATTTTGTGGAGGAAGTTGTTGTTGCTCGATAAGGGAAAAATTAATTTTTTTAAGATCGGCCAAACACGGAATGCATTGGAACGACGAAAACAGATTAGCAATCTGACTTTTAATAAAGTGAGCCCGGAAGTCAGAGTTGCTTACTTTAGTTTTCTGAAAATAAATAAATAAAGTTCAAGAATTTAATAGAAATTTAATAGAGAGTGACATTCTACAGTTGTCTAATGTGCCAGAGAACTCGAATGTTTGTTTAAATTTAGAGAACCGATGAAAAGGTAATCGTGAAATTTGTTAAATTTAATGGAAATTTTTTGATATAATCCCGCTAAAAAGTGGAGGAACGAAATATTTTATAATTACACAGTTCGACTATTTTCACCAGTCAACGTGATTTACTGTAACAGTCATGAGTTATATTTAAACGGATTTATCGTCCGAAGCGAAATTGTCAATTAATTGCAAGCATCGAATCGATCAAACGAAAAACAACAGTACGTCGACACAGACTCGGTAACAATCAAATTACAAACAGTATTTAACTATTCGACGTTCTTCACAAAGGCCCCGAACGCTTTGAAGTTCCTAAATCGCTTAAACAAATAAATTGTCCCGAATTTCTCCTGTCAATGTTGTCGTATTACTAACGAGTCCGCCGCTAAACGAGTCGACCTCTGCTTGTTTATTTTTTTCCGACGAGCTAAAAAATTTGCCGCCTCCTCCTCCTCTTCCTGCGTATAATTTGCGTACGACCGCCGACAATTCCTTTCCGCGTGCATTTTTATCCGTCTAATGAAAATTGCTCGCTACGGGGAACGAGCCGCTTTAAAAGAGTGCGTATAATTAGACGCGCGAAAATTTTCATTCGTGCCTCGGCTCTTTGATGGGGACAAAAGTTTCTAAGGCAATAGTCATGCACGTATGGAGCGGAAGGGTAATATGGAAATAGGTAAAAGTTCAATTCTATAAATTTCGCAACCTAAATCGCGCGGCACTTTCCGTGTACCCTCGAAGTTAAAATTGTCGAAACTTCGGCTTTTGCGGAATTTACTATTCTTTTAACATATTCACTTAAGTTGCTCAAATCCACTTCCTATTCCGCGCAGTTTTCCCAAGTTATATACAAGTGCAAACACATTCATGCATACATCTCTCGAGTGAATTTCGATATTTCGTTGAGAATGCGCTCCGCGCTGATCCGAGGCGCCCCTAATTTCAAATGACTGACGACGGATACAAAGTTCCCTTTTTATCTCAAAGGATCTTAAAGTGAGATACAATAAAAAAGTTTCCTTATCTCTCGAAGAGCAGAAGCCTCCGCTTCAGAAAATGCTTCTTCGAGTGGAGAGAGAAGTAAAGGGGGAAAAAAAAATTTATTTCGAATCCCCGAGGAATAAGCTTACTTATACAAGCATATTATTTAAATTTAAACCTACATTGTCACCTCCTTTGCTTGAGAGTACATAAATGTAAATGCGAAAACTCGCATTTCCATACAGAAGCTCGGAGCGCTCGCGCCGCCGTTCTTTTAAAAACGGTAAACAAATTAAAATTTAACGTTTACCGCTGAAACACTCGAGCTACCCAATAAAATCCCTCGTAAATTTCCCAGCCCGCAGCCGCCTTTTCCACTAAATCATCTCGAACTTAATGAAAAGAAAAAAAAAAAGAAACAAATCTTCCAGCAGGCCGAAATTACCTATATAACGAAAACTCCTGGCCAATAATCCTTCTTCTCTCCTCTTCGCGGTCCAGAGCCTTAGGCCCGTTTTTTCATGCGCGATTCACCGCACAGGCAGATCCGCTCACGGCAGTCCCTGCTTCCGTGCCCTCTCTCCTCGAGTCCCTTGAATCTCATCTTCCGGGAGGAGAGAACGGCGAAAGGAAAAGCGGTGAGCTCGAGTGTCCCAGAGAGTCCGGATAAAGATTCAAAACAACGGTTGCGCGTCGCGCGCGGTTCCGCGGGGAGAGGTTGCGCGCGTAGCTTGCGAGACCCGACTGCGCGCGCTTTGGGGGTGGAATCGGAGCGGAGCCTCGGCGGCGGCTTCGGGCACGCGCGTCGAGACGCGCCGCTCGGCCAGAGAGAGAGAGAGAGAGAGGGAGAGAGAGAGAGTGACTCTTTGGCTAAATCGGGTTAAAAGCGAGGAAAAATCAATTAGATCGTGCCACCTCGGCGGCGCGCCGTCTAAAATCCCCTGGGAGGGAACGACGGAGGTTCTGCGGATTAGAGCGGCAAAAACAGCAACAATGAGGAAGAGGAGAGGCGTGAATGAGGACCGCCGACGAGGGGGAGAGCAGAGGCTCGAAGCCGCTCTGGGCTGGAAATCGAGCTCCGACGAGAGCCGCAATTATTCTTTGGGGCTGCGATGGCTTTTGTTTTTGTTATTGGCTTCGTGTTGCTTCTTAAGAATTGGTTCGGTGAAGATGATTTAATTTATTGAATTCTTTTAACTGTGAATTGCTGAATGAGTGATTAAATTAAAAATTTTCTTTTCTGATGAATATAAATTTACATCGGAATGAAGTTACTTTATTAAATTAAGTTATATTTCTTTTGTTTTATCATTATTAATAGAATAAAATCAATTGGCGAATAAAATTAAAAGACGAAGAAAACGGGAAATCAAAGACTCCTTATCGAAACCGATTTTCGTAGGAGCTTAAATTTTATAACGGCAATAAAAAATCACTGGAAGCGAATACAAGAGCAGCGGAGGAGCATCCTTTTTTTTCGTCGCGGCGTAAATATTTTGTGCCGCGCGGCGATGGCGCTATTGGAATTTTAATACGTCGAAGGAGAAATACATAAAGCTGCTCGCGCAGTGTGTCTAGAGTCGCTTTTGAATCTCGTTCGATCGAGCTTTTAATGGATGTACTCCATTAGTTTTAATACCGTCACAAGGGTTAAATGTTCGGTGAATGTCGATAAAATTTTGCGGCCCTACGTGCATCCAGCACCTGTAAAAGCACAAATCGACCGCAACTTTACGCGCGCGTACAAGAGAAGCCGCGTCGTCACCCTGGCCTGTGCATTTATCAAGAGGTTCGCAAAATTTAATTACGCCCGAGAATCGAATCCGAACGTTTTCAACTTTCTATTAAAAAGCCGGTGGCTCTCGGAAGCTTCGGAGGACGGTGCAGGTGACGTACGGGAAAGTGGAAACTTACGGCTGTCCGAGAGCTGACCAAGACAGTATGGAGAGCAGCGATGAAAGTGCTTGCGAGGAAAAAGCGAGGGAGAAAAACCGGAGAACAGTCGTGATTGATGAAGTAAGGAGTGCGAATCGTTCCAAGTTACTTTGATATTTGTCTTGCGGATACTTGCCTTTATTAATCGCCCTGGTAACGAGCGGAATTCGGTGAAATTAAAGTTTTCAGCAGTATTTGACGAAGCTGTAGTTTCAGCAATACGGAAGAGACTGACTTGGTTGTTTGACGGAGTGCAAGTGTTTAATCTTTACCCCCCTCCGCGCAATCTTAGTCACCGTCATTTTTCTAAAAGCTCATGCACTTTCAGTTACTAATGCATGAATAAACGTGCCTCAATCTTCTTGACAATCTTTGTTAACAATCCTGCCATAAAGATGTAAAATTCCAGGCCTAAAACAATAAGCAATTACCGGACAAAAGAATGAATAAATCTGTCATATATCGTCAGCTTTTTTTTTTAAATACTTCATAGAAAAAATGGGTTTATAAAAGATTACTTTTCGAAAAAGATTCGTTTCTACACTATTATCATCATTAAAATCGAATTTCATAAAAAGCCTATCGATTATCTTCGATAAGTGTAAAAATTCCATTTTTTCGATTAATATCACCTTTGCAATTCATTCGGAGTGAGACTTGGTAGTCTCTGTAATCTACTTGCGTCCGCTTCGGGTTCGATCTCCGTTCGCACGATTCGTCGCCGGGCTCATCTTCTGGCTGGTCAGCGTTCGCAGAGTTACATGTGCACTGCTTTACGTTTCATGGAAAAATGCACTTTATACTGGGAATTGATAAAAATGTTTTAATTAATTTGTGAACGTTTTTTATTGAGCACTTGTTCTTATTTTGTAAAAATTCAATGACTCTTGTAAAAAGTTCTCTGAAATCTATTAAAATTCTTTAGACTTGTTATTACGTGTCTCTTGACATATATTTTTAATAAATTCATAAAAAATTAAATGTAGAAAATGTTTTCTTTATGATACACCTTATCGTTTAAAGCGTTAAAACATTTTAAAAGCAAAATTTTATTACGGTTTTCACTTCTTAAAAGAGTTTATTTTTTAAACATGAAACTTCCTTTTTGCCGCAATTTATAGCCTAATAGCTTTCGAGACTAATTTTTAAAACAAAATTGTTGAATACTCACGCTTTTTACTTGAGAAAATTTATCGCAAGTTGATCTTGGTTTTCAGGAAACTGTACTTCTCAGTTTTTAAGACAAATTTAGTTTTTTAAACTTACCACTCTACATGCATTATTGCACGAACCCCTGGTATTGTGATAATCTGCCTCGACCTCGATGCTACTGTGGCCTCTGCAAAGCGGCTTGAACTCAAAATCCTCTCCAAATTTTGGAAATAAATGCAAGATTATAACTTGTAGAGTAAATGGCGTTTGAAGATACTTTTTAAAATAAACAGGAAAAGTAATATCGCGTTCGGGTTTATAATGCTTAAGCTACTACTACTTTAAATGGAAGAAGCAACTTCAACATTTTAATAATTTATGTACTGCTTTTACGAAGTCGGTCGTTGAGACGAACAAATTCTGGAAATAATAGAATTAAAAAAAAATATTTTGAAGTTAGTTTATCGTTTTTTTTTTTTTTAGGATAACGAATACAATTTTTAAGCATAAATAGGTCGCCAATTAATATTAAAGTGATTTCTCTTAAAAAGATAACCACACATTTATTCATGTAAGATAAACTTGATTGCCAGATTATAATTATTTCAAACTTTAAAGAAAGTATAAGAGCAAACAACTTTTTACACTTTTTAATGCTTTTTAATCTAGCTGTTACATTACAAATTTATTTAAGAGCAAGTTATTACTTCTTGTGTACAACTACAACCTGCACCTAACAAGATGCTTATACACACTATGCATGAATTAACAATCCTATTCACTTACCTAATCCTCTTATAAATAATTAACTTATATAAATTATTAATTAATTTAGCCTTATTTTATTTCTAAAAAGTCGATATCAAGTACTTAATTCGGTTAATTTTGCTGCAAGAGTAATATGAAATTAATTTTCAAAATTACTGCGATAAACGAATTTGCTTCGAAGAAGACTGGTTCAAGGTAAAATCAAGATAAAATACATTTTCTGGCGCAGAATGAAATGCTTTTCCCAAAGCAAAATAAACTCTCTTAATTTAATAAATGGAAATGCAATGCCGAAACAGTCAAGTAATATACTTCCCTTAAAGTTTACGAAGGTACACATTGCATTTAATTTAAGACTGGCAGCATAAAATGAAGAAAATACAATTTTATACGGTTAAATTAATCTTAAAATTAAAGATTAATTCAAAATATTTTTATTATTATCGGCTACTAAACATCAATTGTTAATTATTCATCTGGCTATATAAATAATTGAACCAGCAAAATTATTGATAATAAACTTAATTCAATTATTGAAATTTAGGAAAGTTGTATAATCCTTTCATAAAAATAAAGTACGATAAAAAAGTATTGAAAATTGAAGAATAGAAGAAAAGTAAAAAAGTTTGCGCGCTAAATAACGCACCGAGTCGATTCGATTCACAAAGGCTTTCGAAAATTTCCAGTACAAGTTCATGCGGGATTCTTCGATTCAGCCGATATCGGATAATTGAACTGCCTCTGCAACTGATACTTTGCATCGGCTGAAGTTTGCGCTCTTCGATAATTAAAGTGCAACCTTAATATTTTCCCTTTGTATCTAAAGAATAGAGAACCACAACACAGCCGCACGCCGCGTTTGCACGATCAATTGCAAGTGTATACGTTATCGGACTCTTTCTCTAATGTCCAATTATCTAAATAATTGTTTGTATTCTCTGCTTTAAAAAAAAAGGCCTGCATCCCCGTTCATTCGAACGAAGCGATCTCGGCGCTTTAAATCCAATTAAACGATTTTTTTTTCCAGACGCACCAGCAACCATCAGCAGCCAGCTCCTCGACGATAACGAAGCATCGGGCTCGCAATTAATTATCGCTCGGGCCGGTAAACGCCTCATTAACCGGAGCCGTCGTCGAAAAAATGCAGATACATCACACCGCGGTGCACAGACATATCCGACGGCTCTCGGGCTCTGTGCATGAATTCGCGATCAATCATTCGGCCGCTATCCCGCACCGACCCACAGCCGCAATCCTCGGCCGCTGCGGCGGCGGCGGCGGCGGCAGCCGGCAAGCGATAACGAATTATCAGTACATATCGTTAGTCTCATTATCTGGCGCGCAGCTGCCGTAATAATCGAGGCGAAACTCGCGAGGAGAGAGAGAGAGAGAGAGAGAGAGAGAGAGAGCCGCGGGATTACGTAAGTTCGATGGGGAATCGATGCCTACTTTTCTAGCCGCGTGCGCATTAATCTCGGTGCCGCAATTAGCGTGACGTCATCGCGCGCGCGCTTCCCGGAGCGCGATTATGATTATTCTTTTACGGGCCGATAATTAGATTCCGCGACTGCGCGCGCGGGGATTCGCGATTTACGCGGAAGTTGTATATACGTGCATAGGCCGCTTTTATGAAAGCCGTCGATTCAGCGGAACGGAGGGGGAGGAACGGATAATTGTGGATGAGATGTGCGACGCGGCTCGTTCCTCCAAGAGTAATCGCCGTTGGTCATTTCTATTTTGAATAAATGATT
The DNA here is from genome assembly GCA_900474335.1 of Ormyrus nitidulus. Taxonomy (NCBI): domain Eukaryota; kingdom Metazoa; phylum Arthropoda; class Insecta; order Hymenoptera; family Ormyridae; genus Ormyrus; species Ormyrus nitidulus. Next base: position 3,574 of record UCOL01002401.1, on the reverse strand, counting down.
AGAAAATGTATAGCTTTTTTGCGTCGGGGGAATGTAGATGTTGGGCAATTTGTTTTAGAGAAATAAAGCGGATTATTTCCAATAGAAATTTCGATGCGAATCATTAATAAAAAAACCATTTGCGTGAATGTTTAGTCGCAGCCATCTATTAAGTGTAAATAGAAGGAAAAAAAATTATTTTGGCGTTTTCTACATTACCGACCACTTTGTCAAACTCGTACAATTTATAATATTGTTAAACTATAATGCACTCTAATACATTTAGCAAATCGTTTTACAAACAATAATAACGTAATTATAATCAATACGTATGAATTTTCTTCGCTAGAACGAAAATCAAAATTTCCGTCTCCAAACTCCGGAATGACATTCGATAAAAAAAAAAAAAAAGAAAAAAGAAACAGTAAAAGCGTGTAAGCACGAAGCAGCGCGAGGCGGTAACTAAAAGAACGTACAAAAGAATGTCCTAAAAAGTTTGCTACTCCAACGTAATTAAACACCAGCGGCGCGCTCGCAAGAAAAGTGTCAACGACTCTCTTCATTCAGGCTTGCTTACCGGATGAAAGAGAAAAAAAAAAAAAAAAGCGCGCGCAAGAACGGCGGTACGAATTCGCGCACGGAATTCAGAGGTCTCTCTCTCTCTCTCTCTCTCTCTCTCTCGCGGAATTATTAACAACTCCTCGGCGGGGGAGGCAAACAGCCGCGTGGAAACTCCCGGGATATATTAATTACAAACCGCTCTAATATACTGATTACAATAACCCGTCGTCGTCGTTCGCGCGGCTCCGCAAATTAGCTCCAGTTTTTCAGCTAATTAGGTCTACTCCGTCGGTGCGCGAAGGCGAACGGAGAGCCGCGGCCGACGCGTCGATGGCACGCGAGCGGAAAAAAAAATGATGCCCCCAGAGAGATTTGAACTCTCGACCCCTGGTTTACAAGACCAGTGCTCTAACCCCTGAGCTATGGAGGCTCGCGGCTCACTCGGCTGAACGCCGAGCTATTTCCGAGTCCTATCTCCGTCTCTGTCGCACTCGAGAGGCGCCGCGCGCGCGGCGTCTGCGCGCTGCGCGGCAGCGGACGGCGAGGAACTTGTAATATTGTTTTTTCGGGCTTGTAAGCTCATTAAAGAACTTGCCGGCTCTCGATGCCGTTGCGCGCTGCTTTATGCAGTTTATTAAGCTTCGAGAACTTGGAGCATTGTGAGCCCTTGGAGCTGCTGCTTCTGCTTCGCGTTATTTCAGAGAGAAGATATGCTGTTGATGATGCTGCAGGCACTTTTTTCAAGGGGGGAAATGTCGAGGTATTGTTAATTGTTGAGAGATTCAAAATTTTCTTTCGACTTTCTTAAAAGTTGAAGTAGCCAGATTACTTTTAAATTTTTGAATTGGAATTTTCATTGGAAATTCGGGATATAAATGGATTTTAGAAGTAACGCATTAGGAACATTAGTTAATGTAATGATTTCAGGGAAAGTATTTTGCATTTTTAATTTATTCCAAGAAAAAGCTTTTACGAACAATTACGAACAATATGATCTGCCGTCGATTATAAATAATTTCTGAAAAAATACGGTTAAAAATAAAGAAATTATGCAATATTGTTACTTAATTATTCTTTTCATTGTGTCATAAAAAGAGAGGATTGCTTCAAGGAATTGCGGGAAGAATCGTGTATTAATAAAAAAAAAAAACAGTCGATTTACATAATTGTTCAACCCTTCCTTTATTCGCACATTAAAAATAAATATTTCACAAAGCGTTCGTTCAATGACTTACGATGAAAAAAGTGTATACGTCTTCCAATATTTGGACTCGGCAATAAACCCAGCACAAAACGTAAAACGCCAAAGTCAGAGGGGAAAAGAAGGTGTGCAGTGCGACGCATTTATTTCCTATTAAAATCCTCGCGATCAACGTCAGCCGGCGCCTCTCTGGCGCACGCATTTTTCAGAAGTTGACGTCGTCGAGCTCTCTCGAGAGCTTGAGGGTTATTTCCAAGCAGTCGCTGTCAGAATGCCATTTCGCCGAGGAGCCATTAGGATCGACGGGAAAGGGCGTTGGCAGTTGCAGCCGATATCTGCACGTCGATCATAAGTAGAGTTAGCGCTAAAGGGGGGCGGGCGGCGGTATACCGGCGCGCGAGGCTCCCATTGAAAGTATTTCGCGCGAGAGCTTTTTGAATTATTCAGTAAATACGCGAGCCTGCCGCGAACGGCGACTTTTTTCCCGATTCGAAGATTAAAAGTATACGGGGCTGCATTGTCGATGGCGAATTTTTTATTTATAAATATAATCACCGCTCTCTTTGTAAGAGTTGATTGCGAAAGTGCATCTTTATTGATATATGGATATTTTCAAATTACATGCAAAATTACTCCTGAATGGTCTAGAGTTTCAACGGCGTCCAACAATTTCTCTTGAAATAGAGTTTCTCTACCGTTAACTTTATTAAGACGAGAATGTATATTTGCGAAAGGTTCGATTTCAGTTTTTTGTTTAATTTAAAGTGTAAATTAACATGTTAATTAAACATTAAATCAAATGAATAGTATTCCGTCAGAAATAGTATATTGTAAATAAGTAGCTTTACTTTTGAGTAATGAGAAACCGAATTTGATTCTGAAATGTTACTTTACACGGCCCTCGACAGAAATTATAAATTAGAACTCGTGTAATTACTCTTTCATAAGTAGTCACTAATTTATCTTCGATCTTTTATTCACGAATCTGGCCGCGGAGTCCAATATTTACATTACCTCCCTGTACTTTTTGTAACCGAAATCAGATCAATCAATTCTCTTCTTTAAAAATACATTAAAAAATATACACAAGTTTCATTTGTAGAGAAAAAAAATTGCTTGATCTGATTCCGATTATAAAACGTGGGGAGGTATAAATGTTAATTAATGAAAATGAAAGAAAAAACTGAAACAAAGTTACTTGCAATTTTAGTACGAGCTCGATAATTCATTCCTCCTCAAACATTATAAGAGGCATTACTGTAATTGCTTACATTTGCCTCCACCGACCAGCCACTTTACCCCCGCAATGCCTTTATAATCAAAGCTCTTCCAAAACCGCCTCGTTAGAGTAACGCCAACGGAAGCCTCGCGCTTTCAAATTAATAAACAAAAAAAAAAGCGACGCGCATATACGTACTTCGGACTCCGCAGGTCGACGACGTCCGACTCGACGGATAGCTCGACCTTCTCGCGGCGCTCCTCGGGCAGCTTCACCCTCAGCGTCATCCACTCGCAGGAGGCCGTCGCCGGGGTCTTCATGTTCATCTGTATAATTTATACCCCGAGGAAGGAAATTAGCTGAGCTTTGCTCTCTCCCCAGCTTCGGCGCGGGATTGCGGAGGAGAGGAGAACGATAAGGATTCAAGCGTTTTGAGAGCTTTTTTCGAAGCCGATGGGGTTATTATACACTGAGAAAAATTTTTTTTAAATTTTACTATTTTTTTTCTAAAATTTACAAATAATTTGTAAAACTTAGAAATAATTTGTAAAATTTACAAATAAAATAGTAAAATTTACGAAATATATAGCAAAAATTAATAAAATTGCGGTAAA